>BHFT01034859.1:0-34270 GCA_004320025.1 Laticauda laticaudata | reverse complement strand
CCGCTTTGCTGAGGTCCCCCGGAAGCCTTGCGGATGTGCCATCCGCTCTCATCCGCTTCCATCCGCTAGGCTTCCATTCCGCATCTGCTTTCCATCTGCTCTGCGTCCTCCCCGCGTCCGTTCCTTTCCATGTTATCTGCTCTGGTTATTCAAATTTTTGCCCCTTTTGAGAGCGGATAACAACGGATGGAACATTTTTCTTCCATCCTTTTTACTAACGTTTTGCATCCGTTGGGCAGTGTGACAGGGCCTTTAGCTTTTTTCCTGTATTTTGTTTTTTTCCTAAATATAAGCATTATATTACTTTAGCTTTTTTCCTATATTTCTCTCCTGAATATGTTTTACAATTTAGGATTTAAAATCAATCTATTTTGGGTTGTATATCTTTATTACTTTTTGTGTCTGTGTTTATATGAGTTTACATTAGTCGATTTCAGTTTCCTCCATTTCTTTGTTCTCCTATATTGTTTTCTGTCTAACTGAGAATTTCATCTGCTTTTTACATTTCCCCATCTACAGGTAGTTTTCAGCTTGCAAAATTCATTTAGCGACTGTTCAAGGTTAACAACAGTACTGAAAAAAGTGACTTATTACTGGTCATCCCCATCATCATGTGATTAAAGTTTGAGTGCTTGGCAACTGGCATGTATTTAGGATGGTTACAGTGTCCCAGGATCATATGATATCCCTTGTGACCTTTCTAATCACCTTCTGATAAGAGAAGTCAATGCGGGAAGCAGTCTTCGCTTAACTATATGATTCACTTTTAAAAGATCATAAAATTGAATGTGACCCACTTAACAATTAGCTATGGAAATTCTAGTCACATATATGTTCATAAATCATCTGAATCTTATTTTGTAAAGCTTTTTTGTTATTTTATTTCTTTTTCACAACTGTATATAATTCTGCCAATAATTCTTCCTACTGAAATGCTTTTGAGAGTGAAGGGGGAAATCACATGCCAATTCATTTCTTGCTTCTTATAGAAACTCCTGTAATTTATATTTGCATTATTATTTCTGTTGTTTAACCATTATCATGATATGTTTTACTTACTTGTCAGAAATCTCTCTCTCCCTCCTTCATATGAGAGTTATATGAATTAATTTCTGGTATGAATTTAACAAGACAGTTTTCTTGTAAAGCTAAATTAAACTCAGTAACAGTTCTTATCCAGCTGAAGGGAAGGGGGAAAGAAAAAGAGAACTTGAGGTTTATTTTGGACATTCTAATTCACACAAAGAGAAGTGAATCCCAGTATTTCTACTTTTTTCATCCGGAGTAAGAGTTGCAAGAACATACTGCAAACATAATTTTGAGTTTCCAAGTGGAAATAACAATTTAATTTTTTCCCCAGGAAATTAAATTCTTCATTCAAAACAAGTAAATAACGAAGCAGTGAAATGTCTTGTATATCTTTCTGGATTGTGCTCTCATTTGCAAATGAGTTATAGATTGTCAAGCTATCCCAAAAAAGCTTTTTTTCAAAAGGCAACTGGACTTGCTTGTTTTTCTTTGGAGATGTTTCACTTCTCATTCAAGAAGGTTCTTCTTTTTTGGATATATTTTTATTGTTTACACATAGATATATTGAATGCAGTCCTGGCATTCCACTTATGATACAACAAAAGTAAAAACAGAATAACATATATACTATTTTAAACAGTGGTAGTGTTGTACAATAATTTCTGACTATCATATTCTAATATGTCAACTTACCTATCATTTATATTTCTATATCAATATTAAAAAATAATCTCTTTCCATGTCCACCTAACCTGATTCTTTCTCATTCCAGCTACTACCTTGTGTTTCTAACCATTGACAGAACCTATTCTATATTGAATAATATTCTGTATCTCCTTTATCTTTTATTTTTAGAGTTAGTTTGTCCATTTCTGCACAGTCTAGAATCTTTCTTATTGTCTCATCCTCTGAAGGGGTGTTTTTGTTCTCCCACTACAATACAATTCTTGCTGCAATCAAGACATGCAATGTTAGATATATTGTCCTGACAAATACCACCTCTGACTGGAGATTTTACGGGATTTTTCCCCTGCCACATCCACCAAGCCACACTCACAGAACCAGTAGTAAAAAAAATTGAATCTCACTACTGGACGAAGGTCACCTGGAGGACATAGATAAACCTGCAAGTAGACTCAATGATTGTTTAAAAGAAATCAAATGACCAGCTGTCTACAAGGAATATAAATCCTTCCATTTCCCACCATCCAGTCAGAGCTGAAGAAACTTCTTAGATGAAAAACATGTCTTGAGAGAAAAAACAAAAAGTCCAATTACTTCTTGGGGGGGGAAAGCACCTTTGGGACAACCATGACCTGGATGACTGAGAATGACCATAGATTGTTAGGCTGGTTCTGCTTTCAGAGTTTTTGAGTGGCCTAGAAGAGCCTTATCCAACCCCTCCCAGTTGTGGACTTTCCTTCCTGCAATACCCAAGCAGCAAGGCCATTTCTAAAAATTTTGGGAATTGAAATTCATTCATCTGGAGCATGCCTAGATAGAAGAAAACTGGCTTCCATGTACCTATTCCATGTATCTACATACTCCATGTACCATAACAATAACTTTTGTGGTGTGAGTGAAATTTTTTTATAAATGAACTCACAAAAAAGAATGGAGACATCAAATAAGAAAAAAAACAGGATCTTATTGCTGTCATTATTGGTATAACAATGATCACAAGTTCAAGCATTTTTTAAAAATTCAAAAACTTTTAAACTTTTTGGAGATATCCCAAAACCTAAAAGAAAATAGCAATTTTAGAGAAGATCTACTTCTATGGTCACCAAGCTTATTATTTCTTTTAGCTTTTGGGATATGTCCAAAAAGTTTAAAAAATTTTGAAATAAAATTAATATACATAATCAGAGAAAATAAAATAATTCATCCACTTCTCAAGAAACAGAATGAGCTGTCCATTATTTAAATGATACATTCTATCCTCTAAATAAGATATAAGTTAATCATTAGAACATTAAAAATGTTAGTTATGTTCATCCCACAATTTTATCATTTATGGGTTATTCGGTTTTAATTTATACAGAAAACTTGTTGAAAACAGCTAAATAACTTGTGCACCTAAGGAGGATTACTTCAATGGAAGATCAAACAATGAAATTGGGATGCATGGAGGTCAGATAATGAAAGTTAATTACTATTTGATGTCCAGAATAAAATACTTTGTGCTCTATGCATTGTTATTTTGAAAAAAATAATTGTAGTTATTATTCAAAAGTGTTATCCTATGCATATTTATCCAGAAATATGATTTATAAATATAAATATGATTTTTATTAACTCAGAATTGTTCGGTATATTATCCATCATTCATACTAATGGATGCCACTGCTGGGACTGTGTGGGCCTTTCCATATGGGGGTTTGTGCTTCCATAACTTTGTGATACGACACTGTCACTTCTTTTTGGCAGCTGAACCAAAGTCCTGAAACTCTGTGGCCTTTAGGGTAGAAGAAAAACCTGGCACATCTCTTTCTCCACCTCTTTTGCTTCATCTGCCCAAACTAATTCTATGGGCTCTTTTAAGAAGTTTTCTTCATGAGTCAAAGCCAAACAAGGAGGGATGAAATTGACAAAAATCTGTCAGATTCTCCCTTATTTTTCATTTGAGATTCCTCAGTGATATTTCCATTTTTAGCTATGGACTTGGCTACACAACCAAATCGTTGTCTCAGTAATAATATTATTGCAGTTGTATATGTAGCTACTGTCTCCCTTTCATATCTAAAACTCTCTTGTTTTGAGTTATATTTATTTTAGGAGCTGGGAATTGACTTCCCAAGCAATTTTCTGCTATGACTGATACAGACTGCATTTAGAAATACAATTCCCAGTCAGTTATACAACGAGGAAGGAGCATGTGACCTTTTCATGTGCACCAATATCACAAGCTTGAACAAGAACTCTTGGGAAATTTTACAATAGCTCACTGAAAAAATTTACAGTTGCCTGAGCTAATTCCAAGCAGTGTTCAATCATTACAGTTTTCAGTCCTCAAAATACTTCTGTGTTCAGCTTGTACAGTGTCCAGTAGATTTATGCAATGAGATATAATTGTAAGAAAGGATGTGCATTGTTCTTTTTTCGTAGTGCACCCCACTTATTCATTGCAATAGAATTTTAGAGCCTTTGTATTAAGAACTGTTTAAATAAGAAGAATATAACAGTGGACAAATGTTCCAATTACTGAGCTTTTTAAAAAAATCAAATCACCCTTTCTCATTACAATATTATTTAAAGATTATGGCACAGTTTGGAACAATGAATGGCGCTGAGTTCTAGCGAAGAGAAATCCATTCATAGAAACAGCTTCCATAAAATGGCAATTATTGTTCCCACAGATAAAGCATACAGTTCTATGGTCTTTCTTAAAAGTCAGATTCTATTCAGGCCCATGTTTTTAATTCCTGCAGAAGTAGGATATATTTTCTCCCCATGAAAAGCTTATTCTACTTGACTTTATGTTCTATAAAAAGGACACTTGATTTTGATTGTCTTTATATTGTCATGCCCAAAATATATTGCTTAATCTGTCAGAAAAGGTTTGCGTGGCAGGACTGTCCTTAAAAAAGAATGAAAGAGTTTTATCCTTGGGTTGTAGTAGAGGAACAGCAGTGACCATAGTTAGTTATAAGGACATGGCACTATAGTTTAGTGCAGATAATTTAGCTCCAATACTAAAATGATTCTGTTCTTAAATCAGGTAATAATCCTTGTTCATTGTTTTCCTTGTATGAGACCTAACTACTTGCAGGTTGTTCCGTCCGGAAAAGATGCGCGGTAGACCAGGTTCCAACAAATATCTCTTTATTACTTAACAGCAAACAGTAACGGAACATTGGCTCAAGCCGCGGCAGCCCTTTATATAGAGGCTTGCCTGCCGGCTTGTAGNTAACAGCAAACAGTAACAGAACATTGGCTCAAGCCGCGGCAGCCCTTTATATAGAGGCTTGCCTGCCGGCTTGTAGCCAGTGACATTATTTTAACTTTGCCGTCTTTGAGCGGCTCCTTGGATTGGTTCCGAATGAACCAATTCTTTACTGGCCTTTCTGGCCAATCAGAAAAGACTACTTGGAACCTTCCAAGTTATACAGAACACAGGTCATAGTTAATTATTGCAAAATAATTCTCAAGATGCATTTACTGAAGGTGAGCAGGCTAAGTATTGGGAGAGCAACCTCTTAAGAAGGAATAAGTTTAACATATGACTTTAGTGCTGAGAGCTAAAGTCAAGCAGATGCTTCAGTGAAAAAGTAGGAGGAAGCAGCTTTCTCCTTTAGCTTTCGACTGCTGTAACTGTGCTATCTGGGCTAATGTGCAGGCCATATATTTTCATTAGAAGAAAGGAATGCCATGGCTTTGGAAAAGGAAAAAAATGACTTGAGATGTTCCTGGAAAACTTTTGGAAAGAATGATAGTAATTATTACCCCAATCTCAGATTAAAAATGAAATTAAAAAGAAGAAGGAATTGCATGAGCTTTATAAGCACACTGGGTACATTTCTGGCTTTGCAAATTTTTTCTTTTTCCGATGAGAATACAGATCATCCTCCAGTTTTCTTATTGAAAAAATATATTCCTTAACTTCCCCCCAAAAGACTGGAATTCTATACAATTTTATTTATACAGAATAACAGACCTTGGAGGACCTTGGAGGTTTTCTCATCCAACCAAATGTTCAAGCATAGACCCTATACCATTCCAGACAAAGGGTTGTCCAATCTCTTCTTGAAAACCTCCAGTGGTGGAACACCCACAATCTCTAGAGCCAAGCTGTTCCATTCTTTAATTGTTATCATTGACTGAAAATTTCTCCTTAATTCTAAGTTGGATCTCTCTTAAATAAGCTTCCATCCATTGGTTTTTGTTCTGCTCTCAGGTACTTTGAAGAAAAAGTCAACCTTTTTTCCTCTGTGGCAGCCTCTCAAATGTTGGAAGACTGATCTAATGTCACCCCTCACCCTTCTCTTCATTAGACTAGACTGCATACTTCTCTCCAAGGTGATGACTTCCATTAAGGATTACACATTGATTGTGGTTGATCAGCCGGTTATGAATCCCTCTTGTAGTGAAGCTCTCTGTCCACATTTTCTGTCTTACTGAAAAGTACACTGTGGTCTACTTTGTCAAAAGCCTTATGGAAATCTAAGTAAACTATGTCTACATTAGCTGCCTGATCCATTAATTTAGTCACTTTGTTAAAGAATGCAATAAGGTATCTGGCATGATCTATTTTTGACAAACCCATTCTGTCTTCTAGTAATAGCTTTGCTTGTTTCTTTGTTTTTCTGTTTCTGTGTTCTCATATCTATTGCTTGATTATCTTATGCTGGGCTATACTGTAGATGTCATTTTTATTTGAGAGTGAGCCTCAATGGAATAACTATAGACTGGGTGAAACTTGGCTCAATAGCAGTATCTGGGAGAGGGATCTTGGAGTCTTAGTAGACAACCAGCTAAATATGAGCCAGCAGTGTGCAGCAGCAGCCAAAAAAGCTACATTCAATCCCTAAGTTGTATTAACAGAGAGATACAATCAAGATCAAGGGAAGTACTAATACCACCTCTATAAAGCCTTAAGGCCTGGTCCCACTGGCCAACGGACGCAAAACATATGCATAAAGGACACAGTGGACGAGCAAAATTTGGGGGGTGGTTCCATCAGTTGTCATCTGCTCCAAAAAGTGGCAAAAATTTGCATAAACAGAACGGAAAAAGAAAGGAAAAGAACAGACGTGGGGTAAGTATGTTAGCAGGGATGTTAAATGGTTGTTCATAGGAAGCCTAGCGGATGAAAGCGGATGGAAGCGGATGACACCTCCGAAGGGGTTCCGGGGGAGAATTTCGAAGCGGACGCATAGCGGAAGGGGTGGATGCATAGCAGATGAAGCAGATGCATCACGGACCGCCTATAGGAAACAAAGTGGATGCCACGCGGATGTATATCGGTGCAAAGCGTTCACTGCGCATGCGGGGAGTATGAATTGCATCAGCTCTGCGGATATATAAAGGATGCAGCACGCACACAGTCAGCATAAAGGGGAAAGATGTGCTGCCAGATACATCTTGCAGGAACACCATGGTTCGTCAGTCAGGCAAAAAGAGGAAGTCCATGCCTAACTTGTTCAAGCCCTGGCCACAGTGAAGAAGGGCAGAACCAGCATCCCACCCCTGGCACTGACTCTGAAGCTGCTGCTGCTGCTGCTGTGGTGGACCAGCCCCAAGACCCTCAAAGCCCTGCTGCTGAAAGGCTGCTGCTCAATCGCCTGAAGCCCCGTGAACAATTCCAGAAGGCCCTGATGCTGAATGCCCTGAAGGCCCTACTGAAGCCCCTGTCAGAGGAGGAAAAGGCAAGGAAGGAGAAGGGAGGAAGGAAACAGTACACCGTTTCTGAGGAGCATGAGGATGAGGGTGCTGGAATAGCTGAGGGAGAACGAGTACCTCTGGAGAAAGGGCCACAGACTGTATCGGGACACCAAGAAGAAGTAGACAGCTTGGAGAGACAAGGCAGAGAGCTTGGGGTACACTGCAGAAGTACTCCTTGGATGGTGGAACACATGCACACACCTGGTATGTCAAGCTACACCTCAAGAAATCCGGGCAGGCCCCCTGTCAAGCTCACTGACAGGGGGAGATGTATGTCATGGCCAATGTGCAGTTTCCTGGAGGATGAGATCCGCCACCGAGGAGCAGCCCCTCTGAGACCCTCTCCCTCAGACAGCCCACAAACAGCCAGTCCTCTTCCAGCCAGGAGCCAGCTACCCTGTCCAGACACCTGTCTTCAGAGGGCCCCACAGCAGAGACCCCGACAGTGCACTCCAGATGCCAGTAGACTGATGATGCCCTGTTGTCACAAATGGAGGAAGAAGCAGCAGCCACCAGAGGCCAACCCACCCCCAGCCCCACCTCCAGTTCAAGAAGATGCAGGCAGAGAGGCAGACTGGAGGGCCAGGACCACAGTGTGCTGTTGGAGATCAGGGACACAATGAAGACCAGTAAGAGAACTTCTCTTTTAGCGGGTCCACTGGACAGAGCATCCTTGGGCCGGAACACCTTCATCACCTATGTGAGCCAGAACCCTTGAGGTACTGCCTGAGGCCCAGTACCAGGTGACAAAGCAGAAGATCACAGCACTTTTGCACAAACCCTCAAGACCCAACTGAAGCTGCTCCTACCCAGTCCAGCGTCTGCTCCTCACACCCAGGCGATCTTCACAGCCCTTCCACGGCTTTCAACAGCCCCTCACTACCAAGGCTATGACTACCAGGACTTCCCACAGCAGAAGCAGAACTTCCCAGTCCAGGCCCAGGTTCATTGGACACCACAGAGCGCAGTCCTCACGCAGCTGCAGACCAGACAGCCCCACTACTCCTCCCAACCCTTCCTCCACCCACAGCCAAGCCCATCAAACGGACAATCTGTCATTAGTATTGGGGCCTGACATCTCAAGTCCTTGATGAAGGGCCTCTCAACCTCATGGGACTCAGTCAGCTCTCGGATAGCTTCCTGAACACACCACCACCTATTGTACCCTTGGGGCCAAGCACCCCAATGGTGCCTCAGGACCAGCACTCCGCCACAGCCACCTCCACAGGTCCTGCCCGCTTAACAGCTGAAGACCATGGACATCACTCAGAGTGACTGGGAATAGTGTCAGAGACTGAGTTGTTTACTTGTTAAGTTTATCTTTGCTTAGACCTTTACTTGTTCATCTTGCTTATTTAAATACAGTCATAAAGTTTACCTAAGAAAGTTTATCTTTGCTTAAGACACTTAATACAGTTTACTTAGTTCATTTTGCTTATTTAAAAGTCATAAAGTTTACCTAAGAAAGTTAATAAAGTTTATCTTTGCTTTTAAGACACTTAGTTTACTTGGTTCATTTTTTTTACTTAATAAAGTGTTGGTGAAAACTTTGAAAAAATGGTTTAGCCTTTGCATGCTTGTGGATAGTCTAAGGATATTTGTGGGATGGGTAAGTATAGGCTGTGGATTGATAAAACCTCCACTGCAAGCATAGTGGGACTGTATGGTCACCCTCCAGCTGCCACACATATGGGCCCTTTTTTATCAATAACAATTTATTCATTGATCAACACATTTCAAAATAAACAAAGCTCTTATATAATGCCTATTCATTGTAGGGCCACACAACATACACCTAGAGTACTGCATCCAGTTTTGTTCCCACACATTATAAAAAGATGTTGAGACTCTAGAAAAAGTACAGAGAAAAGCAACCAGGATGATTAGGAGACTGGAGATGAAAACATACAATGAACGGTTGCAGGAACTGGGCCTGGCTAGTGTAGTAAAGAGAAGGACCAGGGAGAACATGATAGCGTCTTCCAATATATGAGGGGCTGCAACAGAGAGGAAGGGGTCAAGCTATTTTCTAACGTGCCTGTAGGCCAGACAAGGAATAATGGATGGAAACTGAACAAGGAGAATCCTGGAAATAGGGAAACACTTTCTGACAGCGAGAACATAATCATATGTGAACAGCTTGCCTCGGTAAGTTGTGTGGAGCATCATCACATTGAGAACTTAGAAGAAGAGATTGGACTGCCATTTGTCAGAAATGGTGTAGGGTCTCCCGCTTGGGTGGGGAGTTGGACTAGATGACCTACAAGATCCGTTCCAATTTTGATTGTCTGTTATCTGTTATAATTACTATTTCTGTCTGGATAAATATGCTTTCCTTTATGAAGCTATCAATACATTCATTAAAAAAACTCTTTCAAATACCATTATTTTCCAGCCCATTGATACTTCAGTATCATACTAATGTAAGGCTGGTAGTTTCTTTGCAGCCTAGATTAATAACCACTTTAGGATTTTCCCACAGATGGTGGCAAAATAAGTTTCACTACATAATGTTATTTTAAAAGGTTGGGCAAGAGTTCAAAACGCAATGCCATTCCATTGATATTTTAGCAAAAGGGCATGTATTGAAATGGTGCTCTAGTTCTCGACCCATATAGTTGGGTAGCTAGTTAGATTTGCTTGGGGACAGCCCTGTCTGCTTATTTATTTAATTGTTTATTATTTACTTATACATGAAGTTTGGAGATTGTCCTTTTCACTCATAGAATGATTCTGAGTGGTATAAAATTAAAACATAAAAAACATATAAATGTTGTATTCCAATGGGAGATGGTTAAAATGGGAATAAAATAGCAGAAGTTAAAAAGGTGGGGGAAGGGCCATCAAGACACTAGCCAAAACACTTTATTTATTTGATATATATAAATATATATATATATTTATTTTATACAATTGAATATGGTATTTGTAATGTCCTGGATCAGTGATGGGATTCTAATATTGTTACCACCAGTTCAATGGGTGTGGCTTGGTGGGCGCAGTTTGTATGCGTGCACATACTTGCATGAATGTGCGCACCAAACGTGCACTTTGTGCAGGTGCAGAAGTGTTTGCACAAGCACACAGGCATTCTAACTTGCCTCCTGCAAGCCTGTATGATCCTGGTCACTTCAGCAGCTGCCATGCAGCACTCTTCTGTGCCGCGCAAAGCAGCTGCGCTTCAAATTCAGCGGATAAAGTTGAGTATGGGAGTCCAGGCAGGTGGGTGGGCCCAACAGCAGAATCATTAGAGCAGTGGAGAGAACTGGTTCAGTTTCCGCTTTTTGTTCTTACCAGCTCTACAGAACCGGGGAGAACCAGTCAAATACTACCTGTGTCCTGGATCCTATTTTTTCACAAAAGCTAGATTGTGGAGAGAGACAAATAGAGAGAAAGTGAGAGAGACACTAGTCCAATCCAGGGAAGACTAGAACTCATGGTGTCTCAATTTTTTTGTCCAAAGCTTTAATTACAATACCATATTGGCTCTCATTTCATGTGGAATTCAGATGGATTTCCAACACTTTGTATGACTTTTTTTGCAAAATTATATGTTCATGCCACAACAGTTTGTTCTCTCTCTCTCTCTCTTTCTCTCTCTCTCTCTCTCTCTCTCTCTCTCTCTCTCTCTCTCTCCCTCCCTCCCTCCCTCCCTCCCTCCCTCCCTCCCTATCTTCCTATCTCCCTCTCTCCCTCTGTCCTTTTCTCTCTCTTTCTTTCTCTGGCTCTTAGATGCTCACTAAACTCTGAGCTATATACATATATTTACACATATGTAAATATGCGGGAATAATATATGTGGGAATAAAAGAAAAGGAAATGGAGAGGTAATAAGGAGAAATAAATGTGTTTTTTAAAAAGAAAATGCATGCCCCGACCCACTTGTGGTTCAGTCCTTGTTCATTTGGTCCAATCCCACAATCAGTTCGCATGAGAATGCAGGCTTTGACAAATGTGGTTTTCTCTATTCAATCAATTTCCCCCAAATAATGCCCCAAATTCATTTAAGAGGCTGAAACTTATGGCACTAAATACATTAACTGAATTTCATTTTTTAAACTTGAAGTCAAATTCCTATGAGAAACTGTTAAAAAATCAGGGTCATTTTTTTCAAAAAGCCATTAATCTGTAGTTCAATAATGCATCATGTGTAGCAACTTTGAAATTATTTTATGCAAAAGTATTTATGAAGGATGCAGACGAACATGGCAGTTCACAGACATTTCTGAATAAAATCTCAGCAGGTCAAAAAGTCTAAATTCTACCACAATAGTCTAACTCATTGATCTAAATGATACACTGACTGTTCAAGTATTTTAAAAACAGAGAATATAATTATAAATGTAATGCCTTTCTTCAAATGCATAACTAACAAAATATGGCTAATTCTCAACTTATAACCACAGTTGGGACTCGAATTTCCATAATTAAGCAAGATAGTTTAAGTGAGTCATGTCCAATTTTACAACTTGTTTTTACAGGATTGTTAAGTGGTTGTTAAATGAAACATGGCATTATTAAACAAATCTGGCTTCCCACATTGACTTTACTTTTTGGAAGTCATTTGGGAAGGTTGCAAATGGTGGTGAGATGATGCCAGTTGCCAAGGGCCTGAATTTTGATCATGTGAATGCAGGGACACTATGACAGTTGTGAGAAGATCACTGCTAAGTGTTGTTTTTTCAGTGCTGTGGTAACTTCAGACAATTGCTAAATAAATAGTTGTAAGTTATGGACTGCCTGTAAATATCTAGTTTCTTCCTCATCCATGAGATCAGTTATTGAAATTGATAGAAAAAAATCTTTAGATAATGTGTAAAAGAGTCTTTGTGTGTTGTTCTATCTAAGGGGAAAACAACAGAACTGGGGAAGGGAGGAAACAAGAAATTGAAAAACCATGTAAGTAATCTATTGGAACATTAGAGAAGGATACAAATATAAATCCCAGGTCCCTCATTATTTAAAACTGCAAACTACAAACACCATGTTCCAGAGAAATAAACATCCAATGTTTTATGCCTAATATGAATTTTGAACTTTTTAAAATTGCCCCATATTCCAATTTTTTTTGCTGATAATGGGATATTACTGTCATGTCAAAGAATGAGAGGATTAGTATTGTGAATAGTCTTATGCATATCTGAATACTATTTTTAAATATTAGAACTCTAGCACGGTTGTCTAACTTGAGATACCCTTCCGGGGATGTTGATGGATATTGTGTGAGCGTGTATCTTTGAGTCAGTATTGACTCCTGAAGACTGCTTGGACCAGTCCTTTTCTTGCCAAGTTTTTCAGAAGTCATTTGCCATTGCATGCATTTTCCTAGGGATGAAAGAGAGGAACTGGCCTGAGGTCACTCATCTGGCTTTTTGCCTAAGGCAGGACTAGAATTTAAGACTCCTGGTTTCTAACCTGATATTTTAATCACTATAGCAAACTGGCTGACATGTCACTGAACTGCAGCTCCAGCATCATTCTATGTGTTCAGTCTTTGCTCCTAATGCCAGAAGATGGGGGAAACAGAGACAGCTGTTTACAACATGATAACCACCTGTAAATTCATTGATGGATACAACTATATTGTCAGGTCCTGTTTGATTACACCCCACAGTTATCACCACAACTAGGTGAGATAAACCTTGCTGCATTCCATCACACATAAAAGAAATGATAGGACTTGAAACAGCATTAGCCAGGTTATTACTTTAGCATTAAGTTATCTTTTGACACATTTCCTCTATTATAGAAAGAGCATAGAATCATCCACTTTCTTATCAGAAGACCTCTATCAATAGCAACTCTGATCTCTTTGTTTCAGATAATATGTTTTATGAGTCTTTTATCTTTTTACTTTAGTATTCAGTTTGTCCAAAAACTTGTAAACGATAGGCAAAGGGGAATGATCTTATTCTGTCAATTTTTTTTTCATTGACTCCTCTATCTTCAGAAAAAATCCTTTTAGTACTGAACATTTTTCTATAGCCTAGAAACACTGACTGATTTGAGATCTTTATATGATATGTAATGCTGAAGGGATACACCACCAACTATTTTACTTCCTATTTTCAGTGAAGATAATAGTAGCAATAGTAGATTAGATTTTTTTTATTGTCCAGGTTGTGCATATGAATCAGTAATTCCTAAAGAGAATAGACTAGGTTTATCTGGACACTGTTTTGAAGCAGCAATCAGAACAGGACTCTAAGCACCACTAAGACATAGATATGTTTTAAAGAACAGAATTATAAAAAAATATTTTGGGATGACAAACCTTATTGCCTTCTTTGATAAGGTGACTGCATTAATGGATCATGGAAATGCTGTGGATATAGTATATTTGAACTTCAGTAGGGCACAAAATAGACCACAATCTGGTGAGAAAGAACAATGTGGGATAGACAGTACCACCAACAGATGGATTTGCAATTGGCTAACCAACTTTGCTCATCATGTAGCCTTCAATGGAACCATATCTATATGAGGGGAAACATGTGTTAGGGTACCTCAAGATTCTGTCTTGGCCAGGTGCTCTTCATAAATGATTTAGATGAATAGAAGGGGAAATCAAATTTGCAGATAACATCAAGTTGGGGGAAATTGCCAACAATTTGGAAGACAGAGGCAAGGTTCAGAAAGATTTGAATAGACTTGAGCATTGGGTCCTATCCATTAAGCTGCAGTGAGAAAACTAAAGACCTATAGTTAGGCAGGAAAAAAAATCAAATATAGAATAGAAGGTACTTGGCTCAACAGTAGCGACTGGGATGTCGTCAGATACCTGGATCATAATATCATATGTGGTGAATGTGTGCGGAAGCTAAAAGATCCTAGACTAAAATACACATATGGCTAGAAAAAATGACAAAATAGCATATAGATTTGAAATCAGAGATATTTTTATTGGGAATTTTACCTGAAGGTTATAACAGAGAATTGACATACTTGATTATTAATGTTTTATCTGCAGCTAGAATTTTATTTGCTCAAAATTGGAAAAATGAGAAAATTCCAATAGAGGAGGAGGTGATTAAGAAAATAATGGAGAAATGAGGAGATCAACATTAGCAATTAGAGAACAAGAATAAAAAGAATATTTTAAGATATGGAATTTACTTCATCAATGGTTAGATAGAAAAGTGGAACATTGAAGTATAATACAAAAGTAATGCTATGTTATAATTTATTATTATAGAATGAATTTTAATATGAATTAAAATTAGTAAGAACTGAGATTTGCTTTAAAGGATAATGTGGATTTGAAACTAAAGTCTAATGATGGTGTAATAATAAAATAATATGACATGGAAAGTTGATTAATATGAATATAAATTTAAATTTAAGAGGAAAAGACTGTACATATTGTGCACAAGAATTATGTACCAACTGACACACTGTATAATTGAAAGATGGTTTTATTTTGTTGTTTTATGTTCGTATTTCTCTATGTTTGTTGTTAAAAATAAAAACTTTTTTTAAAAAAACCAGTAGTGACTGGGAGAGGGCTCTAGATGTCCTTGCAGTGTATCATCACTTAAACATGAATCAGAAGTGTGTTGCAACTGCAAAAAAAGCCAATGCAGTTCTAGGCTGCATCAGCAGAGGGATAGGATCAGGGGTGGGATTCTCCAGGTTCACACCTATTCAGTACAACTGGTTGTTATTCTAAAGCCCATGTCACACTGCACCAACGGATGGAAAGAGGATGTAAAATGGAGAGAAACACTTGCCATCCGTTGGTTAACGCGATGCATCCGTTCTGTACTCACTGCATACGTTTTTCATACTCTCTATCCATCCAGCATCCGTCTACTGACATTTCTTCCGCTCAAAAAGTTTTGAGCTGCACAAAACTTTTTGAGTGGAAAAAGTATCGAACACATCCGTTCTACATCCGCCACGCATACGGGGAACAACATTTTGCACAGAAAACTTGGTCATGCCAACTTTAAAGTTGTTCAAANAAGCTTTGTAGAAAGAAGGTATAAACAACAGGTATGTCAGCTGCAAACTGACAGAGGTTCAGAATTCATGTCAACAAATTTTCAACAGTGGTTGGCACAATTAGGAATAAATCACAGACGTACAAATTCTTACATAGCAGCTGAGAATGATGTTGCTGAGAGACAGAATGGAGCCTTGCAAAACATGAAGGACTCACTGATAGAGGATTCTGATATAAGCAGGTCATACTGGGGTGAAACTATATTGACTACTATTTAGTTTCCTCCATTAATGATTCTCCATATGCACTGCTATATGGGAGAAAACCATCTCTAACACATTTAAGGGTGTTTGGAAGCAATGTGTGGGTGAATATTCCAAAAAGCAATTAGAAGAAAGGGGCAACCAAAGGCTAGAAAGCTCAGGTTTGTGGGCTATGAGCCAGGCTCCAAAAGTTATCACTTTAGTGATGGGAGCAAAAGAATAGTATTTTCAAGGTCTGCAAGCTTTGCAGAATAAAATTGGAACAGAATTGATGTAAATTTGTGGAGTGATTCACTTAGTGATGGTAACTCACTTAGTGATGGTAACTAACTTCATAATGGTGTTGGCATTCAGGGAGGAGAAACTGAACAAGATATGAAGCAAGAGAGGGTTGACACACAGAAGCAATCAGTGCCACGTAGATCAGAGCAGTGGAACAAGGGGATTCCACCTGACAGGTATTCTGCCAGTAAAGTTAAAGTGTGTAATGTATGGTATGAGCCAAGGAACTACAAAGAAGTATTGGCACTACCTAAAATTGAACAAGTAAAGTGGAAAAAATCCATGGAAGAACATGAAGTGTTCACATTTATGTCTTTGCCATAGGAAGCCATAGCAAAGGATGTAGGATGCAAGAAAAAGGTACTACCCAATAATGAAGTATAATATAAAGCAAGGTTAGTGGCATGGGAGTTTTCACAAATGAAAAAATGTGCATTATGATGAGGTATTCACACCAACTGTAACGAGTAAGAATATCAGGTTGGCACTAGCATTGGCAGCGGCACATGGCCATAAAATTTGGCATTTTGACATAACCACTGCATTTCTCAATGTAGAATTAGAGGAAGAAATTTACATGGTTCAAGCACCAGGGTATGAAAGTGAAAAGCCGAACACAGTATATAAATTGAACAAGGCCATTTATGGGCTGAATCAGTCATCCAGGAATTGGAATATCTGTTTAGATGCTGCATTGAAGGGTCTTGGATTCAAGAGTTGGCAAGGCTGATAGTTGCATATCCAATAGAAAGTTAAAAGGTGGGGATCAACGCAATTGAGTTGGATAGGTATAGAAATGAATTCTTAGGTATTTGGAGGGAACTTTGAATGTGGATCTTCAAATACAGATATCCGAAGAATATTAAATGTAATTGAATTTATGTCTATTCCAGTTATGAAGGGAGGAGTGTAAGAGTATATTAATGAACTGGAGTAATTTGGTAACAAGGTCAGCCAAGGAACAGGCATAGCAGCCAATAGTTTGGAAACTGAAACTAAAAGTAGCCTAGGAATGGCTCTATGTTAAACATTGTAGCTATGTTTAACTCTGAGACTGTCTATTGAAAATGAAACTAGCTTGTTTGCTGAAGACTGGAGTTCTGCTCTGAACTTGCAACATGTTTCTGTTTGAGCTTGCTCCATGTTGGAGAAATCTACAACTGGTTTGTAAAATCTTATTATGTTTATAAAGATGTTAAATGCAACATCAGCCATCTGTGTTTATTTTTTCTGGTGCTGAATTATCGCTGCAAAACTCTTAATAGTATATACATTACTTCTACAGACCCTAATTTATTTATATAAATTGGAATCCTAAACCATATTTCACTTGTTTGAATATTCTACTGTTCTTTGTTGTCTTTGGAACTCGGAGAAAAGTAAACCTATCTTGCCTACCTTAATACAAAATACATGATATCCAACAAAATGAATGAATAATTTAGGACATAGATTAGGAACCATGTCCTTGAATAGGACTAGGCACTGCTATGAAAATTCAAGATTCATTCAAAAAGTAGAAGAGCTAGGAGAAAAGTAGCAGGATCATTGCAAAAAGTGATTGAGGTTCCTAAAAGAAAAAAAAAGAAAAGAAAGTTAAGAACCTTAAAAAGGCAACAAATGCATAAAAATAAACAAAGGAATGAATTAAAGGCCTTGGAACAGTCTTAAGTCATGTTACATTATTACCAATATTGAGTGACATGATATGACATGGGTGACAATAAGTTCCAATATTTGAGGGCTGCAACAAAGAACATGGGCTGCCATAAATTTAATTTTCCAAAGCCACAAAAGACAGGATGAGAAGCAATGGGTGGAAACTAATCAAGGAGAGAAGCAACCTAGAACTAAGGAGAAATTTCCTGACAGAACAATAAATCAGAGGAACAGATTGCCTTCAAAATTATGGGTGCTCCATCACTGGAAATTTTGAAGGATACCATTTGCCTAGAATTGTATAGGATCTCCTGCTTGTGCAGAGGTTGGACTAGAAAATGTCCAAGGTCCCTTCAAACTCTGTTAGTCTGAGAGAGAAAGGTACTGGAAATATTGTGAAAGAGTTTACAGAGTCAGCATATTGCCCCCAACAATCTGGGTCCTCATTTTACCCATCTTGGAAGGATGGAAGGCTGAGTCAACCTTGAGCCTGGTGGGATTCAATCTGCCAAATTGCAGTTAGGAGTAGCTTGCGCTACTGCACTCTAACCACTGTGCCACTGAGGCTCCTGTTGCTTATCTGCCTTGAACAGCCCATCTTTTTTATGGACCTTATATTTTCCCCTTAAATCTAATACCTACATTTTTTTTTCCTTTTGAAAGACATCTTGTTCCTCTCAGCTCACATTAGGTTGCAATCTCCAGTCATCCTGGATGTTGTTTAAGCATCCACATTTTTTGCGATCTGCAAATTTGTAAGCAGAACATCATCTTTTTTTTTAAACTCAATGCAGCCAACCCATTCTGCTGAGCATGGCAAGTTAACTACTTTTGTGAGATATTATAGCTCTTGCAGCTCTTCCTAAAATATTTGAGCAAAGCAAAAAACAATAATTGTCATTTTTTAAATTACTTTCATTTTAACAGAAAATTCTAACTGATAAAGTTAGCTAATGAACTAGCCTTATTACAAATATATTTCAATGTTGTAGTGTTTTATTGCTGTTATGAACTAATAACATATTTGTTAATTAATTAATATATTAATTGTTAATTTGTAAACAATATGTATAATTATTTGTTTTTTTTTCTATTAAGAGTTCGCCAGCAGTTGCTGCCAAGATGGGTTACAAGACAACATAAACATAGTTATAAACAACAAAGACATAATTATGTCAAATAAGTATTAAAATTTGCCACCTGCTCTGAGCCCTCTAAGGTAGGGCAAAGTAAACATCTAAGTAAATTAAATTAAATTGTTCTCTTATCATGCAAATTTTTATTGCACAACATTTTAAATGCTATGTTATAAATTGGTTTTAATGTTGCCACCTGCTCTGAGCTGCCAGAAGCAGGGCAGGTTAAATGTCTAAATAACTTAAATTAAATTATCTTACTGGAATATCAAACATACTATTCTCTGTTCTCTTACTACCTACCATATTCCTCTGAATTATCCTGAGTAGAAAGAACTTACTATATTGTTGTCTTTTGAAAAATATACAAGGTTTTTTTAAATGAAATTTTCCTCCCAAACAATTGTTTGCGTTCTAAGAGGAACTGTTGCAAAATACTTTGAAAATCTGCAGTAGGAAATATGATATCATATCATAATGGATGATATCATCCATTTTAATACAGATGTGCTATAAACTATTGGACAACTTAAATTGGTGGTCACATGATGCTAATATAGCTCTTTTTTTTTACAATTTGTTAATGGTGGCTTATCACTAGGCCATCTGGGGAACAATAAGGCAGATTCAGTCTTATAAGAAATGGGAGAGAATTAGGAGCAGGGAGATGGAAATTATTGTTTTTATCATTTGATTTAGGATTCTTGTATGATTCTTCTCTTGATCAAGAAACTGGGATAGCAGGGAGGCAAAAATGTTGGGTTTCATTGGAGAATTTAAGGATACTACACTTAGACAGTTCAGGATAGAAATTCTGTAAAATTCACTCCTCTAGGTTTACCATATGTGTAGTTTTCCTAATAGGTTCATGACAAACTTAACAGCTGCCAATGATATAATTGCCATGTAGAACCAGCTTTCTGAGCTGACAGGAAGCCCAGAGAGGAGACAAAGAAAGAAGACAAACTTAGTAAAAACAGAACAAAAACAGACCAAGGCCTTTCTCTTCCCTGAAGGATTTGACTTCAATTAGTCTTTCCCTAATTTCCTATGCAAAAAGTGTTTTTCATCATGGAAGAACAAAATGTGTATGTGTGCGTGTGTGTGCAAGTGCACGTAGCCTTTGGTTACAAAATATATTAGTCAAGATTATGCTCAGGAGATGTAGCACCTCATTTTCACAAAACTCTCAAGAGATATCAGGTGTTTGTGAGTCTTTCTTTGCTTATACCTGGCAAATTTTCTTCGCCAAACTGCAAAACTGCAAGTCAGTTGCCCAGGGAGGTTGTACTTCTCAAATGATACCATAGCTCATTGAGAACAGATGGTTGTCTTGCTTCTACCTGCATTTCTCACGAGTAATATATGCTGGGCTATATAAATTGAATTTTCAGTGATCTTTGAGTCTCCTTCGTCTCTTTCACAATTGTTAACTAAATACCTGTTTTTTGTAAATTTTAATGGAATCAAGAGGAAAGAGAGAAATAGCTGAGGCTGGCTGTTTAAAATTGAGAAGCAGACAGTAAGGCAGTTATGATGAAGATTAGTCATACTTTAAAGTATAGGCTGCTCTCATAACAAAGGATTTTGATACTTGGCCATGATGATTGTAGACTTCTTGAATAATTAGTTAATAATATAGTCATGAAAATTGGGCTAGGGAAGAGTTTGTGAATCAGATCTTCTTCAATAATGAACTATTTCCTTATTTTATGCAATTCCCAGTTCAATTAGGCTGCCACGTGAATTAGATTTGTATACCTGGAGGAATGAAATATAGTTTTTCCAGCTCTGACTGTAAATAGGTTATTCTAAATAGCCTGTTTAAAATGACGGCTTCAGGGATTGTTATGTATTTGAATGTGGAGATTCCAAGGATGTGAGAATGAAAGCCAAACTGGTTTAATGTGGTTAAGGCACTGGCTCTGAAACCATGAGACCATTCATTTTAGCCTAAAGCCCCTGTCCCACTGCACCAACGGATGCAAAAAGGATGTAAAATGTTTAAAAAAGCTTGCCATCCGTTGGAAAACACGATACATCCGTTGTGTACTCACTGCATAGGTGTTTCATATGCTCTATCTGTCGAGCATCCGTCCACTGAGATTTCATCCACGCAAGAAGTTTTGAGCTGCACAAAATTTTTTGACGGATGAACTCTTCCATTGCGTACGATGTACATCCGCTGACATATACAACACAAACGTTCTATGTCCGTTATCATCCGTTAAACATCCGCTGGTATCCTCTCAGCAATCCTCTGGCTATCCTCACAAACTCACATCCGCTGCAGCTGAAACTGGAAAGAGGGAGGAAATGAAAGGTACACGGAATGTCCACACAGCATTAGTAGCATGGAAATAGAAAGGATGTAAGGCGGATGCATCTCATATATAAAGGATTAAAATGGACAAAACGTTTGTATCTAGGATGTACCTCAGATATTTAGGATGTCTGCAGTATGTCTAGAGTAGATAGAAGCGACACCTAGTGGACACCAATATTTGCTATAAAAAGGGGGAGGAAATCACCTGGATCTCAGTATGAGTCCAGCAGCCGTGGTGTACAGACCTCTTCATCCTTGGTCTTGCCTCTTCCACATCATCCATTGATCTCCACCATGGATTAATAACAGTCCTTATGGTAGCTGCGATCATTCATCACCCGAACCAAACCCTGTTCAGACTGTTTCACCTTTTTATACACAAAGAGAGGAGATGTCCAAAAGCTGTGTGAGTCCGAGGATGGATCGTTGAGAAGAATGGAGTTTGACTGTATGACCAGTTGATGGTGGAAGCTGACAGAATGAAGATCCTTGTGCATTCCATCACTTCATCGGGATGGCCACCAGCCATATTTGATTGAACTTGTTAGAGCGTTCTGAAACCCAGGTTGACCAAGCCAGGACCAACTTCCATCCCAACCTGGACCCTGGACTGAAGGTGGCACTGACTCTGTGCCACCTGGCCTCTGAACCACATACAAAAACATTGCAGTATGCTGGAGGGTCCACACAACACCATCAGCAAAGTGGTCAGAGAAGTTGGTTGCAGGCCATCATTGAAGAATACCTGGAGGAGCTCTCAAGTGTCCCACCACTGAACAAGGCTGGAGGAAAGTTGCAGAACAGAGGTATCAGAGGTGGAACTTTCCCCACACTGTTGGAAGCCATAGATGAGAAGCACGTGGCCTGAAAGCTCCAGCCAACTCAGGGTCCACTTTATTTCAACTACAAGGGCTTCTTCAGTATCATCCTCTTTGCCATGGTTGATGCTGAGTACAAGTTCATCTACATCGATGCTTCAGCTTCAGATGGTCAGCTTCAGATGGCCAGGTTATACAATGCCAGTGACCTCAAGGAGGGGCTGGAACGCAACCTCATCATGGTTTTCCAGATCCAGAACCCTACCCAATGTACACACAAGATGTGCCCTACTTCATCGTGGGGGATGACGCCTTCTCCCTTAGAACCTACCTCATGAAGCCCTACACTTAAGATACCTCACCCATGAAGAGAAGAACTTCAACTACAGGCTGTCCAGGGCAAGGCGGGTGGTGGAGAACACCTTTTGGCATCCTGGCCAAACAGGATCCAGGTACTTCTATATACCATGCAGCATAACCCAGAGACTGTGAGGAGCATCTTGGAAGCTTGCTGCATCCTGCACAATCTCATGCGCACCCGCTACCCAGTGTTGCAGAACAGACTTGTCGACTATCAACAAGGGAATGGGAACATGGAGCCTGGTGAATGGAGGCAAGGACGAAACCTGATAGACACTGTGGATGTGCCAGGCCCCAACAGAACTTCACGTGAAGGAAGAAGCAGCGCAACCTACTGAGACACTGGTGCAACTCCCCAGCTGGAGCAGTGGAGTGGCAAGACAGGATTATAGATGATTAATGGATGCTTCCTTGAGCCTGTCGCATTACACTGATGAGATTGTGCCATGTATGTTGAGTGTTCTAGAATGAATAGGGCATTAATAAAGAGCTTTGTTGATTTGAAATGTGTTGATCAATGAATAAATTATTATTGATAATAAAGATCCATATGTGTGGCAGCTGGGAGGGTGGACATACAGTCCCACTATGCTTGCACTGGAGGTTTATCTATCCCACACTATGCCTTATCTATCCCACAACTATTCTTATCTATCCCACAACTATTCTTATCTATCCCACAAGCATGCAAAGGCTTAACCATTTGTTCAAGGTTTTCACCACACTTTATTAAGTAAAAAAATGAACCAAGTGTTCTCAAGCAAAGATAACCTTACTGTCTTAAGTAAACTTTATGACTTTTAATTAAAAAAGCAAAATGAACCAAGTGAAGTGTCTTTAAGCAAAGATAAAGTGAACAAGTAACAACTCAGTCTCTGCGGACTATTCTCAGTCACTCTGAGGCATGTCCATGGTCTCAGCTGTTAAGCGGCCAGGGACTGTGGAGGTGGCTGTGGTTTGAGTGCTGGTTGAGGTGCCATTGGGGTGCATGGCCCTGAGAGTACAATAAGGGATGGTGTGTTCAGGAAGCTCTCAGAGAGCTGACTCAGTCCCGTGAGTTGAGAGACCGCTTCATCAAGTACCGTGGATGTCAGGCACAAGACTGATGACAGATTGTCCATTGACGGGCTTGGCTGTGGGTGGAGAAGGAGGATGTGTAGTGGAGCTGTCTGGTCTGCAGCTGGGTGAGGACTGGATTCTGTGGCTGTGCGATGAACCTGGGCCTGGACTGGGAAGGTCTGCTTCTGCTGTGGAAGTCCTGGTAGTCGTAAGCCTTGGTAGGTGAGAGGCTGTTGAAAGCCATGGAACGGCTGTGACATCACCTGGGGTGGTAGGAGCAGACCTGGACTGGGTAGGAGCATCTTCAGCTGGGCCTTGAGGGTTGTGCAAGAAGTGCTGTTATCTTCTCCTTCAACACCTGGTACTGGGCCTCAGGCATATCCTAGGGTGTGGCTGATGTAGGTGATGAAAGTGTGGCGGCTGGAGGATCCTCTGTTTCAAGTGAACCAGCTGAGAGAGAAGTTCTGTGCTGGTCTTCATTGTGTCCCTGATCTCCAACAGGACAGTTGTGGCTTCTGGCCTCCAGTTGCCTCTCTGTCTGCATCCTGTGGAGCTGGGGGTGGGGGTGGGCGGTGCATTGGTCCTCTGGTGGCTGCTTCTTCTTCCTCCATTTGTGACAGGGAATCCTCCAAGTCCTCCGGCAGTGGGGAATGCAGCTGTTGGGGGGAGTCTCTGCCATGGGGCCCTCTGAAGACACTTGCCTGGACAGTGTAGCTGGCTCCTGGCTGGAAGAGGACTGGCTGTCTTTGGGCTGTCTGAGGGAGAGGGTTGTCAGAGGGGCTGCTCCTCAGTGGCAGACCTCACCCTTCAGGAAGCTGCAGTTTGGCCATGACGTAAATCTCTCGGTCAGTGAGCTTGACAGCTGCCTGGCCAGATTTCTTCAGGTGCAGCTTGCCATACCAGGTGTGCATGTGCTTCCACCCCAGGAGTATATCTGCAGTGTAACCCAGGCTCTCTGGCTTGCCTCTCCAAGCTGGCCTGTTTCTTCTTGGTGTCGCGATCGAGTCTGTCTCCCTTTCTCCAGAGGTACTCGTTCTCCCTCAAGCCATTCCAGCACCTCATCCTCATGGTCCTTGGAAATGGTGTACTGTTTCCTCTCTCCCTTCTCCTTCCTTACCTCTTCTCCCTCTGGCAGGGCCTTCAGCAGCAGGGCCTTCAAGGGCTTGAGCAGCAGGGCTTTGAGGGCCTTGGGGCTGGCTTTACTACATCAGCAGCACCAGCAGCACTACCGCAGCAGCCCGCAGACGAGCAGCATCAGCAGCACAGCAGCACCAGGAGCAGCAGCTTCAGAGTCAGTGCCAGGGGGTAGGATGCTGGTTCTGTCCTTCTTGCCAGGATTGGCACTAGTAGGCGCACCGGCTTCCACTTCTTCCTGACTGATGAACCATGGTGTTCTTTGAAGATGTATGTGGCAGCAGTGTCTTTCCTCTGAATGCTGACTGCGTGTGAGCTGCATCCTTTTATATCCGCAGAAGCTGATGCAATTCATACTCCCTGCATGAGTAGTGAATGCTTTGCATCCGATATACATCCGCTATGCATCCGCTTTGCTTCCTCTAGGCGTCCGTGATGCATCCACATCATCCGCTATGCATCCGCTCCTTCCGCCTATGGTGGTCCGCTTCGCAATTCTCCCCCGGAACCCCTTCGGATGGTGTCATCTGCCTTCCATTGCTGTCATCCGCTAGGCTTCCTATGAACATCCGCTTAACATCCTCACTACATACTACCCCCGTCCATTCTTTTTGTTTTTTTCCATTCTGTTTATGCAAATTTTCACCACTTTTTGGAGCGGATGACAACAGATGGAAGCCACTCCCCGAAATTTTGCTCATCCGCTGTGTCCTTTATGCATATGTTTTGTGTCCGTCGGCCAGTGGGACCTAGCCTTTATCTTAGGCTTGAAGCCAGCTGAGTGACTTTGGATCATGTCTACTTCCTCTCCAGCCTTGGGAGAAGGCAAGCGCAAACTATTTCTGAACATTTTTATTGTTGCCAATAAAATTGCAGGCCCTTTTCCCTCAGGTCAGAAGGAGACAGGGTTGAGGAACAATAAAGGTAACATGCACAAGAAAGTAGCTGACACTGACTTCAGAAGAAGCATCACTTTTTGATAGGGATCAATTACTCTCTGCATGGCAGAACAATAAAATGCAAGTTAATTGCCAGCAGACGAAAATGAATTAAAAGAAGAAGTGTGGACACATACTTATCTCCAGTGTTCTATCCTAGTAGTACCTATATGATTTTAATGAGTTTACTGACTCGCAAATACTCTGACATTTCTCACTTATCCTATGAAGGTGAAGTGTTGCTAGGCAATCAATAACTTCATGTCGTTTGCAGAGATACCCATTTTCCACTGCATGTTCCAACTATTTCTGCTAAGAGTGTTCTTTGCTTTTTTATCGCTCCATAGTGGCAGTCGGCATTTCCTGCCAGTGAACCACCTAACCTACTCGCTTTGATCCAGTATTTGCCAATTTACCTTGTCATGGGGTCACCAACTTGCCTGGAGTTTGGGACTAGTCTTAAAGAGCAGTAAAGTACTTTCTGATTCAGTCTTTACAATTAAAGCAAACTGTGATTTCTCTCTCTCTCTCTCTAATCGGGCAAGGAAGCCAACTTTGGTCCTTTCTTCATTCAGACAATTTTTAGAACTGTGTAGCTCTTTATGCTTCAGAGAAATAAATCAATCGGTCTTGCTTACAAAAGAAGTATTGGACCAACTAAGGAGATAGGGAGCACTACAAAGATCTGCTTCTCTTCTTCTGCAGTCTGCTGAGTCTGTGAGATTTCTCTCTGTAGGAAATATTAGACGCTAATTGGGGAAATTTCCTTTGCTGGTACAAAGTGTTATTTCCCTTTCTTGCTCTTCAGAGGTTGGACCTCATTAAAGAGGTCAGACTGACATCTTTAGGGACTTCCCTCCCCTGTATTCTAGTGCAGAGTAGCAGTGTGAATTTTCACAATTGCCTTGTCAGTATCCTGGATTCCTAAGGAGAGTATGTGGGCTGAAGAGTGAGGATAAGTTCAGCATCTGTGCTCTCTTGAGTCTTTGGTCTCCCATCTTTTATTAGTAACTGGAGTGCCAATTAGTGATTCTTGTTCCTACATTGTTGACACATGTCCTTTTTGAACAGCACTAATACCATCTCAATCACCAGTCAAAGTCATTAGATGAGTTAGAAGTGAATACAGTGGCCTCACGAAAGAGGTTTTAGCATGATTCCATTCCCTTGAATCACCCTGTCTCCCAATATAGCACTCTCTAATATATGCACTTTCCTTTCCCTTAGGGTGTTCTGACACAACAGAGTTGATGCTGGAGACACTTGAGGTTTTGCTCAAAGAAACAACTGTGACAAGTTTTCTGGGAACAGAACTGATTTCTTGCTTTGTGGTTGAAGGTCATTCTTCCATGAAATCAGAAGTATTAGTTGCACAATAATGGATTTTAAATACCAATGGTTTTTGAAAGTTTTCAAAGCCAATACTCTTTTTTTTCACTGTTTATCTTTCAGATGTCATCTCTGCACAAAGTGGAAACTCCAAAGCTATATATTGATAGCAAAAAGGATTCCTTCATCAAGTTGGATTGTTCATCAGGATGCTATGCTCCTTCTTAGGTAAATCAGAGGAAAGAAACTCAATAACTAGCTCAGTACTGATCCCAAGATTAGTATGAACTAATCCATACCATAATGATGCTATAGAGAACTGCACACCATAACAACTAGACAAAAAAACAGTTTTTTTCCTGAGAGCCATCACTCTGCTAAACAAATAATTCCCTCAACACTGTTCAACTATTTACAAAATGTACACTACTATTACTGTTANTTGATTCTTAATGAATGTACCTTTTCTTTATGTATACTGAGAGTATTTACACCAAGACAAATTCCTTGTGTGTCCAATCACATTTGGCCAATAAAGTATTCTATTCTATTCTATTCTATTCTATTCTATTCTATTCTATTCTATTCTATTCTATTCTATTCCATTCCATTCCATTCTATTATACCACACATAACCCTTAGTGTAATCCCCAAACCCTTTGTGTAATCCAGTTTAAGAATCCTATATTTATGTTCATCTTCCACATCTACAGTTCAGGATAGAAGCACCTTGATGAGTCTGAGTTACTAACATTGGTGGAAAGGAAGAATGCTTTTTCCTGTCATGTATTCTTAAAGGAAGAGTTCTGTAGATTGTATTTGCTAAGAGATGAGCAGATTGGCCTCAGGAATTCAGCCACAAAGTAACAGCCACATAATGGCTGCCAAAGATGACTCTATAATATTAATAATCTATGGCCTTCCCTTTTGATACATTACTGGAGGCTAATGTATAGTACAGGTATCCATAGTATCTCTATGGCTTTGTATTTCTGTCTTTTCTTTGGCTCCTAACTCAATATTTCATGACAGCAATTCACCAGTGCAATGTGTTTGTACATATCATTATCTTTCAAATGACTCTGCATGGCTGCACATTTCCATTTTCATCTATCCACCTAGGATCATGGCTGATAACTATTACTTCAAGTTGTTTTGCTGAATGAACAAATCAAAGACTGGGTTTTTTTTTCCTTGCTGTATTTCTCCTGAAAGCCGCAATAGCCACAATGACAATGTTAATAATAACAACATTTATACATGGGCAATCATATTGAAACTGAACTCAAGTTCAGAATATGCGGACAGCAAAGGGGAAAATGACAACTGTAGTTGGTGTCTGAAGATGGGACGTAAAAGTAGATATGCTGTTGAGGTTCTATCATGTGCTGAAATGGTTCCATGTGCAGATTGGACTATAGGTAGTTATCAACTTATGACCACAACTAAGCCCAGCATTTCTTTTTTTTTTTCAGTTTTAAAAAGTGTTATTACATATAAAAAAAATCCATTTCTAAATAAACAGCGTGCTGTCTTTGTACAAATAATTTGAGAAACAATAATCATAATATTTATAATAGTATTAAAGCCCCTGTCACACTGCACCAACGGATGCAAAGAGGATGTAAAACGGACAAAAAAGCTTGCCATCCGTTGGTTAACGCGTTTTGCCTTCCTCTCTATCCGATCCAGCATCCGACTTAGACGTTTCATCGCTCAGAAAGTTTTGAGCTGCCGCAAAATTTGCTGTGGAAAAATGTATCCAATTCGTCCATTCTGCCACCGTTAGGCCATCGCTATATTCCGCAGGCAGTCCGTTCGCATCCGCGCAACCTCGCACATCCGCTCGGGACACAGGGAGGAAACAGATGCAGAACGGATGCCAAGAATGGAAGCCAGCGGAAACAAAGCAGTTTAAAAAACGGAAAAACGTTTGCAGAGGGGGACCTATGCTCGATATTTAGGTGCCTCGACTGCCTACAGGATGCCTAGAGGATGTCACAGAAGGATGCCTTAGAGGAATGCAAAGGGACACCCTATACTGCCCTATAAAAGGGGGAGCCAACTCGGTCCTTGCATCTCACTTTCAGACCAGCAGAACCCAGCTGGTGCAGACCTCTTGCAGCCTTCCATCTGACTGCTTCCTCTCCATCAGCATCCAAGTTCATGTCAAATCGTGGATCGTAACAGCAGTCCTTTGGCAGCCACCATCCTTCTGCAACAGTGCGAGCATCTCAAGGGGCTCTGTGAACTCTACTACAGGAAGAAAGGAGGGGACAAGACGTCTGGGGTCCGAAGATGGATCGGAGAAGAAGCCAGTATATTGGCCATACAACCAAACTGAATGGTGGAGAGCTAGGGAACCAGACACTCGTGCATTCCAGAACGTTCAATCGAGGATGCCTCCAGCCATGTTTTGACGAAGTTGTGCAGTGGCTTGACATCAGCGGTTGACCAAGGCAAACACCACAACTTCTGGCCAGCACCTGGGAAACCCTGGGCTCAAGGTGGCACTGAACACTTGGCGGCCACCTGGCCTCAGGGACCACCTACAGGAGCATGCAAGTATGGCTGGAGGGGTGCCAACACAACCACCATCAAGCATTGTGGTCCAAAGAAGTGGTTGCAGGCCATCATCGAAGCAATACCTGCAGGAGCTCCCTCCCAGTACCCTCCCACTGATTGAAGGGTGGAAGAAGTTGCAGAGCAGTGGTACCAGACGGTGGAACTTTTCCCACCACCGTTGGAGCCATAGATGGGAAGCCAGCGTGGCCTGCCAAAGCACACCCAAGTCGGGCTCCAACTTATTTCCAACTACAAAAGGGCTTTCTTCTTTTCAAAGCATCGTCCCTCTTTGCCACTGGTCGATGCTGACCCTACAAGTTCATGTACAATCGATGCTTCAGGCCTACGGCTCATGTTCGAGCCAGGTATACATACAGTCACCTCAAGGAGGGGCTGGAAAGGCAACCTCTCATCAATGGCTTTTCCAGATCCAAGAACCCCTTCCCAAACGACACACAGAATGTGCCCTACCTCTCATGGGGAATGACGCCTCCTTCTCTCCTCAGAAACGCTACCACATGAAGCCCCTAAACCTCAGACTCCTCACCTGTGAAGAGAGGATCTTTCAACTAACAGGCTGTCCATGGGCAAAGGCGGGTGGTGGAAGAACACCTTTGGGCATCCCTGGCCAACAGGTTCCAGGGTATTTCTCACCACACATGCAAGCATCGCCCAGAAGACCGTGAGGAGGATTCGTGGAGCTTGCCTGCATCCTGGAAAATCTCATGCGCACCCGCTACCTGGTCCATGCAGAACGGGAGGCTCGTGGACCTCCAACAAAGGCAATGGGGACCAATGGCAGAGCTGGGGAATGGAAGGCAAAGGCGAACCTGATCGAAACTCAGGATGTGCAAGGCCCACACTAAGAGCGTAAGGAAGGGAAAGAAGCAGTGCAACCTCCTGAAACACTGGTGCCAACTCCCGCAGCTGCGAGCAGTGGAGTGGGCACAAGAACAGGATTGATAGATGATTAATGGATGGCTTCTTCTCAGCCTGTCTCATCACACTGGATGAGATTGGGCCCATGTATGTTGGGTGGGCCTACAATGAACAGGGCGTTAATAAAGAGTTGGGTGTTTGTTGTGTGACATTGTGGTTGGATTATTAAATTACATTATTATTTGATAATAAAGGGCCATAGTGTGGCAACCAGGGAGGGTGGACAGACCAGTCCCAACTATGGTTGCACTGGAGGCCTTAATCTATTCCCACTGCTATTCCATTAACCTCATCCCAACAGCTATTACCCATCCCAAGGTATTATCTGCCCATCGCCAAGCTTATTACCAGACACAGGGGACCCCTGCCATCCCAGAGTATAACCACATCCCATAGGTCCTGCAATCAAGAGCTCTAAGAACATCCCCACAAAGCTCATGAAGTTTTAAAACCCACTAGCTCTCCACAAAGTATTCCACCAGGAACGACTGTCATTAGATAAAAAAGACCAATCCAAAGAATCAAGTGAGAATTGTCATGAATCAGGGTTTAACCATTTCTAAGTTTCCAACAAGACTTCATTAAAAAAAAGGAAATGAAGCAATGTGTAATCAAAGATAAACATTTATTGAACAACAAGCTGTCCAAACAAATGGCCCAAGTCAAGTGTCCAAATAAACTCTACAGGTAGCAGCTACCCCGTCTCTGGCACTCTTATTGTCACTCGGAGGTGTGCCCAGTCTGAGGGGTAATGGTCCAGGTGCTGTGGAGGTGGGTGCTGCTTGCAGTGGCTGGTCTGAAGCACCACTGGGTGCCTGGCCCCGAGAGGACAACAGGGGATGTTGTGTTGAGGAAGCTCTCCACAGCAGGCTCAGACCCGTGATGCTGAGAGGGTCCTTCCTCATCATGGCATGGGGTGTCAGCCCCAGTAACTTTGATGACAGATGTACTGAGGCGGGCTTGGCTGTGGGGTGGAAGAAGGAGTAGCGTAGTGGGGCTTCTGGTCTGCAGCTGGTGAGGACTGCGTGGGGTGGCATCGGTGTGTGGGTGGCATCCTGTCGTCGGTGGCATCATTTGGCGTGCCGGCGCATCGTGGCATCAGTGGAACCATGCAACAGTGTCACCTCTATGACTCTGTGCCTGGACTGGGAAGGGCTTCTGCCTGTGCTGCTGGGACCTCCTAGTAGCCGTAGCCCTGTAGGTGAGGGCTTTGGAAGCCTTGGTAATGGAGGGCCATCACTGGTGGGGGAGAACTGGACTGGGTGGCAGCAGGTTCCTCTGGGTCTGGAGGTTGTGAAGCAGCTCTCGTGATCTGGTCCTTCACCACCTGGTACTGGGGATCCTCCATGTCCCTCAGGGCCTGGTTGACATAGGTGAGAAGGGCTGCGTTGGAGGATGAGGAGTCGGTGTGGACCAGCTGAGAGAGGAGATTCTATGCTGGGTGCGGATGGTGTCCCTAGATCTCCAGCAGGACAGTGTGGCTCTGCCCCTCCTGCTGTCTGGCTCTCTGCCTACCTGTGGAGGTGGAGCCTGGATGCGGCTATTGCTGTGTTGGACTCGATGTTTCCTTCTCCCACACACCAGGGAGTCCTCCAGGCACTCCACCACGGTTACAACAGCTGTCCGCGGTTCTCCCGCATGGCACGCTTCAACAGAACCTGCCTGGAGACAGGGACTAGACTCTCGCTGGAAGAGGACTGGGTCTCAGCAGGCCTGCCGAGAGAGAGGGTAACAGAGGGCTCTGGTGCTCCTCGGTGGTGGATCTCACCCTCCAGGAAGTTGCAACCTGGCCATGACGTAGGTCTCTCTGTCCGTCAGCTTAACTGTGGCCTGCAGATTTCTTCAGGTGCAGCTTCCCATACCAGGTGTGCAATATGTTTTCCTACCAGCCAAGGAGCACCTCCGAAGTGTAACCCTACTCTCTCCCCTCTTTCTCCAAGCAGCCTGCTTCCACTGGTGTCCCTGTACAGCCGGTATCCCTTCCGCCACAGATAGTCATTCTTCTCTTCCAGCCACTCCAGCACTCATCCTTGTGTTCCTCCTCAATGACGTATTGCCTCCTCTCCCGTCCCACATACGCTCTTCCTTCCCTTTGGCAGGACCAGATGGGCCCTCATCTGGGGGCTCCCGGGTGGTAGGGGCTGCTCCTCCACACCAGCAGCAGCAGCAGCACCAGGAGGATCAATCATCATCATCATCAGCAGCAGCAGCAGGATCATCATCATCATCAGCAGCAGCAGTAGCAGGATCAGCAGACGCAGGATCAGCAGCAGCAGTAGTAATACCAGGAGCCCAGCAGCACCAGCACCAGCAGCACCGAGCAGGACCAGGGAGCCATGAGCAGGACGAGCAAGACCAGGAGCACGAGCAGTATGAGTAGGACGAGCAAGTCCAGGAGCACGAGCAGATGAGCAAGTCCAGGAGCAAGCTTCAGAAGAAGCTCTAGCACCGAAGACAGAGCGAGCCAAGCAGCAGAAGCCCCAGCAGAAACAGAGTCAGGGACAGGGGGCGGGAGGGTGGCCCTTGTCCCTCTTGCCAGGATGGCGGCAGGTTGCTGAGACTGTTCTTCCCCCATGGTTGTGGGGTTTGCTGGCTGGCAGGGAGCTGGCAGGCACCAAGGCTGGCAGGAAGGCCTGCACCAAGGCTGGCAAGGAAGGCTGGCACCAAGGCTGGCAGGAAGCTGGCACCAAGGCTGGCAGGAAGCCTGGCACACAAGGCTGGCAGGAACCTGGCACCAAGGCTGGCAGGAAGGCCTGGCAGGGAAGAGGCACCAAGACTGGCAAGGCAGACTGGCTGGCAGGGAGGCTGGAAGGCACGGCGGGCACAAGGCTGGCAGGCAGGCAGACAGCAAGGCTGGCAAGAAGGCTGGCCAGGAGGCTTGGAGGCAGGCTGGCAGGAAGGCTGGCAGCACAGGCTTGCCAGGCAGGCATGCAGGCAGGGCAGGCAAGGACTCGATGTATCCTGTAGCAGGTCTTCCCTCCGAATGCTGCCACGTGCGTGGCCTTTTATATCCGCGGGGCTTGCGCATGCTCTCCCCCGCATGCGCAATTAACGCCAGGCATCCGTTAGGCTTCTGCTGTGCATCCGCTAGGCTTCTGCTCTGCATCACTTCATCCACTGTGCATCTGCCTCTGATCCGCTTCATCCGTTCTGCGTCCACTTTGCTGAGGCCCCCGGAAGCCCTGGGGATGTGCGCATCCACTCCATCCGCTCCATCCGCTAGGCTTCCGTTCCGAATCCGCTTTCCATCCGCCCTGCATCCTCCCCGCGCTACCGTGTTATTCGCTCCGGTTATGCAAATTTTTGCCCCTTTTGAGAGCGGATAACAATGGATGGAACTTTTTGCTCGTCCGTTGTGTCCATTTTGCATCCATTGGGCAGTGTGACAGGGCCTTAATCATGTTGATATTAGTCTCATAGTAATAGTAGTATTTGCTTATCCATTTTAATAGATCTTCCATATAAAATTAATCATTCTCTTATATTTCCCTATTTCTAACTTCTATTTTTATTGGCTAGCCATTGATAAAATGAGTCCCATGTTAAAAAATATTCAGTTTCTTCCTTTTATTTGATTTTAAGTGTTAATCTACCCATTTCTTCCCATCTAATATTTTTTAATTACATTTTCTTCTGTAGGGATTTCTTCCCTTTTCCATTGTTGTGCAAATACAATTCTAACTGCAAAATGTAAAATCAAGTATGTATTCCCTTTATTATAATTTTCTGGTAGGATGCCCTTCAAAAATATTTATGGTTTTAAGTTCATATGTTGCTTTGTCATTTTTTCCAACCATGAATGCATGTATTATTGTCCAATATTTTTTTGCCTTTGGATGTGTCCACCACATATGATAATACGAACCTGGTGTCTGATTTCATTTTCAATATTTATGGACGTGTCCTTAAACATCTTTGCCAACCTTGTGGGTGCAAAATGCCATCTGTGTCCAACATTTCTGTTGCTAAGTGAGACATTTGTTAAGTGAGTTTTGCCCTATTTTACGATCCTTCTTACCACATTTGTGAAGGCCGTGTCACACTGCACCAACGGATGCAAAGAGGATTTAAAACGGACAAAAAAGCTTGCCATCCGTTCGAAAA
>BHFT01034858.1:0-19386 GCA_004320025.1 Laticauda laticaudata | reverse complement strand
AGTGTTTGAATAATACACACACAGCACACAGATACACTGTACAGTAAATGTAGGTTTTTACTTCCAGAAAGATTTAAACAAAGTTCAAAAATAAGCAGTCCAAAAATCATTCACAGGTAAATCAGTCAGGTTTCAATCCAGGGATAATCCAATAACATATTCCAGTGTCAAAAACAGTTCAGTATCAGATTTACATCAAACCAGGAATAACAGTCAATAGGAGGAATGGCAATATTCTTCAACAGAAGGAAACAGAGACATTCTCTTCAGAGACTAAGACTAAGACAATCCAGATTTCTGGCTCCATCTTATAGCCGCTTGAGAAACCATACCTAATTACAGTTTTACATTTTCTTAAAGATGCAGTTTTAAAATGTTTATCCTGGTTTATATATTTCTCACCAAAATATCTGTTAGGTGACTTATATTCCTGACGCTTTTATCTGACATATTTGCAAATTCACCATATATTCTTAATTCATTATTCAATGAATTCCATCTTAATTTTAACATTCCCCCTTAATTACCCATTTGAGTGCACCACCCTTTTGTCTTATACATCATTCAGTTTACTCCCCTTTACCTCATATTAAAAATTACCATGATATAATCATTTTAGTTATCACCTAAGTACTACATATCACATATACAAGGCAAATTCCTTGGGTGTCCAAACACACTTGGCCAATAAAGAAGTCTAGTCTAGTCTAGTCTAGTCTAGTCTAGTCTAGTCTAAAAAACTGGTTAAGGAAGCAACTTAAAAAGAAAGATTTAAAGTGAGATAGAAGAGTTACTGTGGGGTTCTTGGTGCTCGCTGAGCTTGCTTGTTTTCTTGCAGACGTTTCATGACCCAACTAGGTAACATAATCAGTGCCAGAAGGCAGAAGGAGGAGGAGGAGGAATTGTCAGTGTGGGTGGTGGCCGTCTTAGCAATTGCTTGGTGGGGCTCTATGGCAGTTTCTTGATTGGGGTATTGCAGGTGTGTCAAACTTAATTTCATTGAGGGCCACATCAGGGTTTTGTATGACCTCAAGGAGGCCTGGGAGCATGGCCAGGGGGCTTGGATTAGATTAACAGAGTTAGAAGAGACCTTGTAGGTCATCTAATCTGCCCAAACAGGAGACCCTACAGCATATCTGACAGATGGCAGTCCAGTTTCTTCTTGAAAATCTCAAGTGATGAAGCTCCCACAACTTCCAAAGGCAACTTCTGTTCCATTGGTTGATTGTTCTCACTGTCAGAAAGTTTCTCCTTATTTCCAGGTTAAATCTCTCCTTATTCAGTTCTCATCCATTATTCTTTGTCTGGCCTTCAGGGGCTTTGGAAAATAGCTTGACCCCCTCCTCTCTTTGGAAGCCCCTCAAATATTGGAAGGCTGCTATCATGTCTCCCCTGGTCCTTCTCTTCATTAGACTAGCCATGCCCAGCCCCTGCAACTGTTCATCATATGTTTTTGCCTCCAGTCCCCTAATCATCTTGGTTTCTCTTCTCTGCACTCTTTCTAGAGTCTTCTAGAGGCTTGGAGAATAGCTTGACTCCCTCTTCTTTAGGGCAGCTTCTGAGATATTGGAAAGACTGCTATCATGTCACCCCGGTCCTTCTTTTCATCAAACTAGACACCCCCAATTCCAGCAACTGCTACACTCCTTTGAAACCTCTCTTTAAAAAAATGCCACCTCTGCTCCACAAACCTGTGAACAGCTACACTTTCTTCTTAATGTTTTCTTTATATTCACATCGACCAAGAGAAAATGTGCTCTTCAACTGCCCACAAGTGGTCTGTGTATTCAAATTACACTAATTAGTGGTTTTCCATGATTTAGTTCTTCCCTTCCTCGATGCTTGGAGGAAAGCATGAGAATTGCAGCAACCATTGGGGGAGAACTCATTTTAATTACAATTGCTCATTAAAGTTATCTTGCAGCCTACTATAAAAAAAATAGAAATAAACAAACAACGGTAGAAGCAACAGAGTCAGGGATTTCTGTTAAGGGAGGGGGAGAAAACCCCCTTTTTCTGCAGGCAGCGTGAAACAAGACTATTTAATTTCCCAACATAAAATATTCATCTCTGCTGAAGTCCCAAAGGTGCTTTTTTTCACCCCAAAAGGCAACTGGGCTTTCTTTGTTTTTCCTTGAAGATGTTTCACTTCTCATCCGAGAAGCTTCCTCGGTTCTGACTGCATGGTTTAGAATGGAACCATAAGAACTGAGGAAGCTTCCTGGATGAGAAGTGAAACATCTTCAAGTAAAAAACAAAGAAAGTCCAGTTGCCTCTTGAAAAAGTACCTTTGGATGACTTGAGTATCTCTATAAATATCATAGCTGAAGGCTTTAGATCGGTTGCCCTTAATTCGTAAGGAAACTGAGTCACAGCTCCTATATTTGTGGTATTTTCTCGACAACCCAAAGAGTGTCTCTGGGGCTATGGTTCCTCTGTTTTGAACTCTGGGTCCAATGGACGTTGAAGCAGGGGTGAGTTTCTACCGGTTCTGTCCACTTCAGTAGAACTGGTAGCTCTGAAGAGCTGCAGACGTAGAACCAGTTCTATGTCTGCTGATGTTTTTGCCCGCCTTCCCACCCGGGCTCTAACCTGATGTTTATTTCCTGATTTTTCAACTTCAGCTACAGTTAAAAAGACAAGAAATGAGGGCTGTTTCAAAGGCTGCTTCTCGCAGCATGCTAATGGCACACAGCTCAAAGCGGGCAGGGAAGCTCATAAACCCCAAACCAGTAGTTAACCCTGTCGTATCCCACCCCTGCATTGAAGGCAAACTTTGCTACAGAATATGAGTAGTTCTCGACTTACGGCCACCATGGGGATTAGAATCTTGATTGCAGAGGTGGTGCAAGGGTCATAACCAGAATTTCCATGGCTAAGCAAGGCATTTGTTAAGTGAGATGCACCTAGTTTTATGACATGTTAATTGTTAAGGCAGGGGTCTTCAAACTTGACAGCTTTAAGCCTTGTGGACTTCAACTCCCAGAATTCCTCCTCCAGTAAGGTCAGCTCAGGAATTCTGGGAGTTGAAGTCCACAAGTCTTAAACTTGCCGGGTTTGAAGACCCTTGTGTTAAGGAAATAATTGCTGTGAAGTGAATTACTCAGTCATTAAGTGAATCCAACTTCCTCCACTGACTTTGCTTCTTAGAAGCCAGCTGGGAAGATCCTAAAAGGCAACAGCCGGAGTTGCCTGAATTCTGATCCCCTGACCATGGGGAAATGCTGCAATGGTCATAAGTATGAGGACTGATTGTAAGACAATGCAGTTGTCATTTTGAACAGTCACTAAATGAATGGCTGTAGGTCGAGGATTATCTGCAACATCATTTAAGACTGACTGAAGAGTGAGAAGTACAAGGAAAGGCCAAAAGTCATTTTTCTCCAACTCTGTTTTAACCTCAAACCCACATTAAATAAATGGTCATAACCTGAGGATTGCCTGTAGCACCGTCAAGTTAGAATAGAATAGAACAGAGATCCCCTAACTTGGCAACTGTAAGACTAGTGGACTTCAAGCATAGCTGGCTGGAGAATTCTGGGAGTTGAAATTCATAACTAACAGATAACAGATAATTAGAGTTGGAAGGGACCTTATAGGTCATCTTGTCCAACCCCCTGCCCAAGCAGGAGACCGTACACCATTTCTGACAGAAGACAGTCCAATCTCTTCTTGAAGGTCTCAAGTGATGGCGCTCCCACAACTTCCAAAGAAAGCTGTTCCATTGGTTGTCTTAAAGTCTTAAAGTTGCCAAAGTTGGGACCCCTGGAATAGAATAATAGTTGGAAGGGACCTTGGAGGTTTTCTAGTCCAACCCCCTGCTCAGGCAGGAGAGTTCAGCAATCTCTGACATACCATTATCCATCAATGATGTTTTTTTAACAATAAATAATTAAGAAGTAATTTAATTAGTACTTTTAAAGTTGTTTTCTAACTTCCCCGTGTAGCTTACAGCTGTGGGATTTCCTGTGGGTATCCCACCCACATAATAACCAGGTCTGATCCTGTTATTTAAGTAGGCCCTGGGTTCAAACAATACAGCTGGATGGTATTTGAAAGAGACATAAGGAAAAGCATTAATAGAGAAGAATATTTGTAGCTCAGGGTTGAATTGTGGGTTCCTTGGTGCTCTCTGATCTTGGTTGCTTTCTTGCAGACATTTCATTGCCAAAGTAGGTAACATCATCAGTGTCAGAAGGGATTTGCTCTTTTTATATATATATTTGTTGCTTGTCCAGTCAGTGTTGCTGGAAGTGTTCTTGATGGTTCCTTAGCTGAATTGTTGTTTTTGTTGTTGTTCAGCCGCTACATCATGTCCGGACGATCAAAACCCCATGGTCACATGATCAAAATTCAGGTGCTTGGCAACTGGAATGTATTGACAACAGCCACTGTGTCCTGCGGTCATGTGATCTCCAATTCGCGACCCTCCCCGCCCAGAGGTAGTATTTAGCAGGTCCTGAGCAGTTCTGGAGAACCGGTAGTGGAAATTTTGCATAGTTCAGAGAGCCGGCAAATACCACCTCTGACTGGCCCTGCCACCATTTATTCTCTGCCTCCCATTGAGTCCCAGCTGATCGGCTGGATCTTCTTTTGTTGCCCTGCACAGAAGAATGGAGCCGGAAAGCAAGTTAGTAGGGTGGGGAGGAAATGGGGATTTTGCAGTATCCTTCCCCTGCCCAGGCCCACTAAGCCACGGCCACTGAACCGACAGCAAAAATTTTTTGAATCTCACCACTGTCCCTACAGGTTTCAACAAACAAAATCAATGATTTGCTTAACAACTGCAGTGATTCGCTTAGCAACCATAGCTGAAAAGATTGTAAAATTAGATATAAGAACAACCACCTTGTTTAGGAAATGGAAATTCTGATCTCAGTTGTGTTTGTTGGTCGAGGAATACTTTTACAGGAGAAGAAATCAGCTAATCTTTTTGTCGCCACGTGCCAAAAGGGCGCATGTGTGCCAAAATAGCACATGCATGTCTGCACCTATAATGCTATGCGTGCACTACCCCCTCCCGCTAGCCCGCCCCCCATGTATGTGCGCATGACCATAACTCTTAAGACTCCATTTTGGGCCTAGCAGGCCTCCCTGCAGCCTCCTGGGAGCAAAAATGGGGCGCAGGGGGAGTGCGGCCCCCCATGGCCTATTTATGCTCCCAGGAGGATGCAGGGAGGCCTACTAGGCCCAAAACAGGGACCACAGCAGGGGATGCACCGCCCCCCCCTGCGCTCCCTCACTCCTGCGAATGCGCATGTGATCCCAGTGCTTCCCTCCCCCGACGTATGCACATATGTTTCCTGCTCCCTCCCCACATATGCACAGCAGAGACCCAAAAACCAGCTGGCCGACGGGAGGTGCACATGTATGCACAGTGGAGCTGAGCCAGGGTGATGGTTCACATGCCTGCAGAGAGGGCTCTGCATGCCACCTGTGGCACGCATATCATAGGTTCGCCATCACTGTGTTGGATCATTTTATTTATTTATTTATTTTTGTCAATTGCTTACAAAATAATAGGTATAAGTAAAAACATAGTTATGAATACATGAGATACATATAAGAAAAAACAAACATACCAATAGGACAGGGTCACGCGTAGGCACAGTTCGACCGTGGCTGCTTATGCACGGGCCCCTACAGAACCTTCTTACGGAAAAGTGTAGGTCAATAGTAGACAGGATCTAAGCGTTATACAGGTTTCTGGGGTTCTGGGAAGAAACCACAGAGTCAGGTAGAGTCTCCAGACCATTGTCTTGGCTGGAACGTCTGTAGTTTCCTCAATCAAGTTGGATGCGATTAACCTTAGGTTTGTATATCGTACGTATTGTTTGCTCTTGTGGTTTTATGTTTGAAGCTGAAGTATTCATTGACAGGTAGACATGCAATAGTATGGATTTTGTTATGCTATAAACTCTAAGATTCGGACGGAAGGCGGCGTTAGTTCTAGTTTTTCTTGGGGCTTTACGAGATCTTCTGAAAAAGTCTAGAATTTGGATCTGACATAATTCTGACAGTAGGAGGAGTGGAGAACTCTTCTGCCTCGATGACATATTATGGAGCCCTTTCTCTAACTGCCATTCATAATTAAAATCATGTACGATGACATGTGGAGCTACTCCATGACTGATGAGGACGGTATGCATATAAAAGTATTGGGTCTAACCAGCAAATGTTTTTGGAGCGCGTCAGTTATTAGTGTAATTATTACCGCAGAAAAAGCTACAGTGGAGATTAGGTGAACAACTCCACACCTTTTGGCATGTATACAGGTGGGCTCCAGGCACCTTCAGGTTCATGATAAGAATCTTACAGATTAGGAAACATACAAAGCGGTCTTGACTATTATTCTATATCGATTTTTTTTTTTGCCGTAATATGTAGGACGAGAGCATTATTATGTTGAGATTTTGAATGTTGCTAGATTTGTATTGCATTTTGCATGACATATCAAGGTCTTTTTGAAGGATAGCAATATTGTCTCGTGCTTTGAATAGCTTTACGATCAATCAGCAAAGGAACGCAGTTGCTCTTGAAGATGATCACAGAGCGTCATGATGTATATCTAGAATAGTATTGGGTCCGTAGAACACTGCCTTGCGGGAGACACCACTGTTATGACAGGTTACAGAATTTGATAGGATGCGTCCGCAAGTTGACCCTTTTGTTGGCTGGTTGGACAGTGAATGCTCTATCCAGTTATGCTGTTGGTCCAGAGAATACCATTTAGAGATTTTTAGTTTAGAGTAGTTTGTTTCATGTATCCGACTGGAATCAAAGGCTTTACCAGAAGTCTGTTGTAAAATGGCAGTACTATTGTTTTGCCGCTGGATCGAGGTGTGTAGTCATATTTTATTGCCAGTGTAACGGTTGCATGATACAGGATAGGTTTTTCCTAGAAACCAAATTTCTTATTTTAAAAGTAAGAGTAGGTTGCTCTTGTTTCAAAGTGGAGAAAGATGCTTGGTTAATAATTAGTTCCATTACTCTCACAGGTGACACAGCATGGAGAGTTTGGTCTGTAATTTCCAACATAGGCTGGAGTCTCCCTTTTTGGGGAGATGGGTATGACTGATGGCTTGTGGACATAGTTTTGGCAAGGAGCCTGGTCGAAAGATTTTTCCAAAAGATTATGCTATAGGAGTTTGGCTGGCGGAAGTAGATAGCTTTTTTTAAGGGAAGGTAGGCACATATTATTCATGCCGTCCAATAGGTAGAATATGTTTTAGATTGCGTCAGGCTTTTTCAACATTGTATTCTATACTGTAAAAATCGATTTGTATGTATAGATCATTATAGTTGTCTGTTGTTCGACTAGGAAATACGGCCAGATTCCATAGCTGTTTACAAATATGAGCCAAAAGAATGTGTAAAGAGGTTGGCTTTAATGGTGGTTGTCCGGGGTTTGGGATCTTTACCATTAGGTCCTTCAGGGGATGGGATGTAGAAAAACTTTGAGTCTTTTTAGTTTGTTGTTTAAAAAATTGTAAGAAAGCGCAGGTGGAATTGTTGCGTAGAAGGTTTTCTTTCTTGTTTTAATGTGATAATTGGTTGGCATTCAGTTTATATCTGGTGGCATAAATTTTTTGGTATCAGCTTTGAAGTTGGCACATGACCAGATTGTTTTTCTGCCAAAGGTGATTGTATTATTGGATTGGAAGCCTTTCCTTGATTGTTATGGATTAATTTGTTTTTTGTCTTTTGGAGTTGTTAATGGGGTAGCAGTATGAGATATTGCATTGAGCGGTCTGTTTGCACTTCAGAGGTGGAGAACAATAGTGGTCTGTATGGTCCTGTCTTCTACAGTATTGGCATACTCCAGAAGAATAAGAAATTGCCATCAAGGGATGAGAGATGTGTTGCTTCTATAAATCATAGCTTGGCTTTTTTGAAGTTATTAAGTTGGGGGAATGTTCTGATTCATTTCTGATGATTTTGTGTGGAGCCGGTATGTATGAGACAAATCAATTCTGTTGTGTCACTGTGTTGGAAAGCGGTTCTTTGAAATTGTACATCCGCCGAAATTGGAATTTTCAACTATGCAGAAGATGAGATCGAGGCAGTTGTTAAGTGTTGGTTATCGTTGTTGCCATGTCCCAGATTTGTTCTGTCTAGACATGCATTGTAGAAGCTTGCATAGGTTGGGTTCAGTTGCTACATTTGTTAAGGGCCAGTTAATATGAGGTAGATTGAAAGTCACCAAGAAAGATAAAGTGTGGGGAAGGATGTTAGCCCATGTAAGTAGTGTATTACTTGGTTTTGCAATGTTTAATTGTCATAATCAGGGCCCTGCTTAACTATCAGAATATGTCTAAGATATATTTAAGAAATTTCAAGTGATTATTTAAGGACAGTTGTCACAATGATGGTCTCAAAGGAAGAGCAATTGAGTCTTCTGGGAAATAGGAATTTTTTAGAGTGTAGGGACTTTTTATAGAAGATAGCCAACACCACCTCCCTCTACGGTTCAACGATCTGATCGATAAACATGATAGTCTCTTACTGTGGTAATACGGAGTCAGGGGAGAATGTGTTGAGAACGCATGTTCACAGACAAATACTGTATAATGTCGAATTTAGCCAATATTTAGTAAGAGGAGGAATATTTCAGGTATTTAAATTTTCGGGCTTCTTGCATTGCCTTGCGATTTAAGGCCAGTATGTTGGTTGAAAATAGAGTAGTTAGGGGCGTGTGGTCCTAGTTTTTGGAGTGATGTTTGGACTGGATGGGGGGTGGATGCGGAGTTGTGTTGTGTGACTTCTTTTGATGCAATAGTCTTTATCAAGTAAACGTCCTTTCTCCATTGTTCTAGACGTTTTTGGAATTCCTGTGGCGGAGTTTATGGGGAGTGGATTACTTTGCAGTCAATGGATAGTCTGGGTCTTGAAGCGACAGTTTTTGTGGTTGGGATTGGTTTTGGCAATGGCATTTAATTGTAGAAATAATAATGTATTTCCTTGGGACTCATTTTTGGCATAACAATTCAGCACAAAAAATCTTGGGGACGGCACCAGAGCTGTCATTGGAGGTATTTGCCACCCGCGCCAGGCCATCTCTTTGGTTATTTTTCAAATGGATAATCTCTTTCAAGAGAGGATGTTAGTTTGTATTGAGTTGCGTAGATATGCTATAGGGAATTTGTGATGTTGCTGAATTTGGCTGTTGATGTCTTCGAGACAAATAAGATGGCATTTGGACATTTTCTTATCCAACGGTTCATGGTGGAGTCTCTGATAGGAAGGAGATATTATTTTAGTGGAATTGATATTGAAGGGAATAGTAATTGTTTTGTGGGCGTGGGCTTTGGTGGTGATTTTTTGGGGGTTTTGTAGTTGTGATTGTATGAGGGGTAGTGGTTGTGGTTGTCTGCTTGGGGATATTGAATTTGACGCTGATAGGTACTCACTTATCTGTGCTGTATTTTTTTTTTCAAGAGAGATTAGGCTTGCTTGAATAGTTGTTTCAAAATGTGTTGCTCAGCGTTCTTCTATTGAGTGAATGAGTGATTCTGTGCTTTCAACTGTTAGGCAAGGTACTCTGTTTAACTTCGGAGAACATGATGGACATAGATAAAAGAACATATCTGAATTTTTAACCATATCAGCTAGGCTTTTGTTTGTGTTTAAGCAGGCAGGATGGGCTAGATTATCACATAGGTGGCATTTGATGTAAATTTTGCTTTCATTGATGGTTTCAAGACATCTGAAAAGTGCAGGAATCTTTGAGGTCATTGGTAGAGATATTTTTCTTTTTCAATGGTCCCCAACTCTTCAGCTTGGCCAGGGGGGAGGGCATTGCCAACTGAGTGGATGTGGCCAATTGGTTCCAGCCCTATGATTCTAGCCTTCTTTGAGAGTTCATGTTGGCCCTTCAAGGAAGGCCAGGTAAAAAAAGCAGACCTCATGAGGTGTGAGGAATGCAACTGAAATATCAACAATGCAATCACTGAAAACAACAACAATAAAACAACAGAATCTTGAAAATCTGCTCAACTTTCCTCTGAGCAAACAATAACAAAACAAAGGTGTTTTTTTTTCAAGAGGCAACTGGACTTCCTTGGTTTTTTTCTTGAAGATGTTTCGCTTCTCATCCAAGAAGCTTCCTCAGTTCTTCTTCGGATCCATTCTCCACCATTCAGTCAGAACGGAAGAAGCTTCTTGGATGAGAAGTGAAATGTCTTCAAGGAAAAACAAAGCAAGATTAGTTGCCTTTTGGAAAAAAGCACCTTTAAGACAACCATAACCTGGAAGACTGAAAATCTCCATAGACATCAAGGCAAAGTTATTTTGAGTCTCTACCGCATATTCTTTTTCTTGGGGCAATATAATCGTTTCCAAATCTCTCCTTAACAGCTCTCTCTTTTCTTCCTCCTCCCCAAGATCTTTTCTACCTTTGTCCACAATTTGACATCTCTGTGTAGGTTGACTATCTCTGTTCTTCTGAGATAATATTCTTCCCAGTTTATAGCTGTAGGATCTTTGAGTGGTCCCCCATCCAAAGATGTACCAGCCTGCCTTTGCTTAGCTTTCTGAGATCAGCCAAGGATAGGTAAGTGCTGAAGAGAAATGTCTCTGAACAAACAAACAAACAAACATTTCTCCTGCTATAGCAATTTCAGAAGGAAATTTGAAATCCACACCATCAATCAAAAGGGTGACTGTGGCAGTCTGAGGTATAGGTGCTCCCCCTTGATTTTATAAGCTATTCCTGCAGGTCTATTTCAGAAAAAAATGGGGAAACATCAAGAATAGATTATTGAATAGAGTAGAGTAGAATAGAATAGGGAATAGAATAGAATAGGGAATAGAATAGAATAGAATAGAATAGGGAATAGAATAGAATAAAATAAAATAGAATAGAATAGGGAATAGAATAGAATAAAATAAAATAAAATAAAATAAAATAGGGAATAGAATAGAATAGAATAGAATAGTATATTAGTGTTATTAAATACACAAGGAATTTGACTATGGTGTAGAAGCTCCCGATGTATATGCAAAACAACAGAGTAATACCCATATAATGATACCAACAAGAGAAGGCAGTAGAAAAGATGAGGATGATATTAAAACAGCCATACTACATGGGTATATTCTGAACATCAATAAGAAAAGATTTCTAAAACAGGAATCCCTGCAGAAAGCCCAACATTTAAAATAGCTTCCTTGCCATCTTCTCTCTATAGTGGACTGATGTTTCCTTGATTTTTTTTCTTGTTATTTATATGTTGGAAGAAACTTTTTTAATTATCTTTGGCTTTTGTTGCAAGTCTTTGTTCGTTTTGAGCCTTTGCTATCCTGACTTCGTCTTTGCAGATTCTGGCTATCTGCTGATATTCTGCCTTCGTTGTATGTCCTTTCCATTTTTTGTACTTGTCCTTTTTTTCTTTCAATTTGCCAGAGAGATCTTTGTGCAGCCATGCTGGTTTCTTCTTGGATTTCTTGTTTTTCTTTCTCAGTGGTATTGTGCTGGTCTGGGCTTCTATGATCATACTTTTTAGCGTTTCCCAAGATTCTTGAGTTGTTTTCCCCTTTAGGATTTTCATCCATGGAATCTTTCCCAAGTTCTCTCTCAGTTTATTGAAATCAGCTTTTATGATCATAAGTCAAGGACGAATTCCAGTTAAGAATTTGATTCCAAAATAAACTGTGGATTGAAAAAGCACCGAGCGCAGGACAAGAAGCAATGGATGGAAACTAATCAAGGAGAGAAGCAATCTGGAACTAAGGAGATATTTCCTGACAGTGAGAACAATTAACCAGTGGAACGACTTGCCTCCAGAAACTGGAAATTTTTTAAGAAGAGATTTGACACCATTTGTGTGAACTGATACAGGGTTGGACTAGAAGACCTCTACGTTCCCTTCCAACCCTGTTATTCTATTTTATTCTATCTATGTGAAATTACTTTTCCAGCATCAGAAATACTGTTTTTTTTATTGCAATGTATTACCAACAAGTCTTGCTTTTCAGCAATGTATGATTGTGATACTACAGGTAGTCCTCAACTTACAACAGTTCATTTAGTGACCATTTGAGACGACAATGGTACTTAAAAAATTACTCATGATTGGTTTCCACACTTATGACTATTGCAACGTCCCCATGGTCACATGGTCAAAATTCAGAAACTTGGCAACCTGCATGTTCAATTGGCATCCTTCAGTCTCAAGAGGTTATGGTATCATGCTATGAAACCAGTAACTGTAACTTCCCATTGTTGTTTCAATGCTATATGCAAAGCTGGAACATCCTCTCCAGAGCATGAGGCTCTGGAGGATAAACTGTTACCCAAGCAGAAGATTCCCCCCCCCCTTCACATTATTGAAACAGTGTCATGCCTCTGTTGGAGTCTGACTCTGAGGGAGAGGAACAGCCGCCAGGGAGTGGAAGTGTGGCTCTGGAGGTTGTGGAGGAAGCTGGGGAAGGGCACAAGCTGGTTGGGCAGTCAGAGGAAGACCCAGGTCCATCTCCTCTTTATCCTAGAGCACGCAGGGAGGAGACGATAAGGGAGAAACATGAATGGCATGGTCTACAGGGGAGGAAGGGGCCCTGATCCCCTTCATGGGCTGCAGCTGTGAGGACTGTTTAAAAGGACAAACTGTGCGTGGCCCAGTGCTGGAAGCAAAGTGTGTTTTATTCTTGTTGGAGCTTATCTGTGTTTTGGCTTCCTCCCAACTGGGGTGGCTGCGTTGTCTGGTAGAAGCCTGCAATTAATCATCCGTGCCTGCCATAGTAATTCATTCCTTCAGTGTGGTTTGTGTTTGGTTTTTTATTTCAAATTAACTTTACTTTGGGTGCAGACTGCATGTACTCCCTTCCTAAACTGTTTTCTTTAAGAGTTTGATTTCCAGCCAGGGATAATTGGACATTGGGACCAAGTTGGAGGCATTAAAGGAACTTTCTTCTATTTTTGTGACTTGGTTATTTTTGTGTTCTGCCCCGGGTCTAATGGAATAGCAGAGCCAATATGATGAGGTCCAGCTGCATCACAGGAGTTACTAGAACGTGATTGTACACTGTCACGAACTACTTCTGGGATTCCAGCTCCAAATTTTGCCTTGAGGTTGACTCCAGAAGCCTTTTCCAAGAATAGATATAGCCACAAGGCAGAGGACATTTGAGATCAGAGTTTCCCTTCTAGAAGATGGTTCTACCATTTTATCTGATGTTGGGGCATGAAGCCCGCTTCTGCCTTCAAAACTGTTGACCATCTTCAACCTGCATGCATTAACAGATAACAGATAATCAGAGTTGGAAGGGACCTTATAGGTCATCTAGTCCAACCCCCTGCCCAAGCCGGAGACCCTATATCATTTCTGACAAATGGCAGTCCAATCTCTTCTTGAAGGTCTCAAGTGATTAATTGACTATTAATCAATTAATCTTATGACAGTTGCAGTATCCTGGGGTCAGCTGATCCCCTTTGGTGACCTTCTGACAAGGAAACCCAATGGGGAAGCCAGATTCACTTAACAACCATGTTATTAACTGATAAACTACAGTGCTTCACTTAACAACAGTGGCAAGAAAGGTCTTAAATGCAGTAAAATTCAATTGTCTCACTTAACAACAGAAAATTTGAGCTCAGTTGTAGTTGTACGTTGAGGACTGTACTATAAAGGCATATTATACAGCTGTGTGAAAAAGTCCTTTAAACTTTACGGTTTATGACATTTTTTGGATAGGCCATTGATTTTATGACATGCCGCCTGGTGATAAACAATAAGGGCTGGCCAATTTCATATTAATAACCATGTTTGGTAACCTAAACGGTCCTTTTCAGGCCCACAAACAATAAATATGTTAACAAAACACGAGCATCGGCCTTAGTAATTGCAACAGGTATGCCACTGAGTATGCATCAGTTACTCTGTTTTCATAGACATTGTAAGCATGCAAGAAAATTCACAATCCTCATCCAAACAGCACCAAATTGCAAAAAGCTTATGCTTTTCACTTAAAAATCACCAGTATTTATTTAATTATAACAATATTTGCACAGCAGTTAGCATAAAATATCATAAAATCAATGGCCTATCCAAAAAATGTCATAAACTGTAAACTGTAACTGTAAAGCGTGCAGGACTTTTTCAAATAGCTGCACTTTATATCTTCATTTTTATTTTCTTTACTGATTTATTTCACTTGTCTTTTAAGCACTTGTGTCTGTTTGTTTTTGACCCTCCTTACCCAAAGTTCCCTGGATATCTTCCACCTGTCCTCTGTTTCTTCTGTTGATGCTTATTTTGTTATTTCCCTTGTCTCTTCTCCCTTCAACCAGTTCTCCTATAATCTGTGTTTACTCCAGAACGGAAATCTTTGCCTTCCTGTTCTAAATATTTACAACGCCCTGGAGGCAAACAGCTTCCAAAGTTTGAGAAGAATGACTGCAACACAAACCAGCCAAATTGAATTTTGGAAAAAATGCTACATATGCCACAGGAATTAAGTGAACCTCACATGACACTTAAGATATAGCAGTCCCTGATTCTGTTACAAAGAATGCTCTAAAATAAAAAATACTTTGCAGCCCCAAACCCCTTGAATTCTTGTCAATTGTTTCACTTATAATTTAGGGCGAGAATAGAATTGGAAGGGACCAATCCCATGCTCAAGCAGGTACCCTATATCATTTAGAAGGGAAGAGAATATTGAGTAGAAGAGAAGAGAACATTAAGTAGAGTAGAAGAGAACAGAATAGAATAGAACAAGCTGGAAGGGACCTTAGAGATCTTCTAGTCCAACCCCCTGCTCTGGCAGAAAATCCTGTACCATTTCAGACAAATGGTTGTCCAATCTCTTCTTAAAAACCTCCAGTGTTGGAGCATTTACAACTTCTGGAGTCAAGTCGTTCACGTTCCAATGACTTATTGTTCTCACTGTTGGAAAATTTCCCCTTTGTTCTAAGTTGCTTCTCTCCTTGATTAGTTTCTACCTGTTGCTTCTTGTCCTGCCTTCAGGTGCTTTGGAGAATAGCTTGACTCCCTCTTCTTTGGGGCAGCCCCTGAGATATCAGAACACTGCTATCATGTCACTCCTAGTCCTTCTTTTCATTCAACCCAATGCCTGCAAATGTTCTTGATATGTTTTAGTCTCTAGTCCCCTAACCATCTTAGTTGTTCTTCTCTGCACTCTTTCCAGAGTCTCAACATCATTTTTATATTATGACAACCAAAACTCGATGCGATATTCTAAGTGTGGCCTCACCAAGGCATTATAAAATAAGCATTTTGGATTACATTAATGGGCATGCAAAACAAAAACACAACTGTAGTGCGCGTGTCAGTCGGCCACCTCTGGGGCACAGGTTTGCATATTTAGAATAGAATTCTTTTATTGGCCAAGTGTGATTGGACATACAAGGCATTTGCCTTGGTGCAAGTGAGGTACTAATACCACTCTATAAAGCCTTAGTAAGGCCACACCTAGAGTACTGCATCCAGTTTTAGTCACCATATTATAAACAAAATGTTGAGACTTTAGAAAAACTACAGAGAAGAGCAACCAGGATGATTAGGGGACTGGAGGCTAAAACATATGATGAATGGTTATAGAAACTGGGGTTGGCTAGTCTAGTGAAGAGAAGGACCAGGGGAGACATGATAGCAGCCTTACAATAGTTGAGGGGCTGCCACAGAGAGGAGGAAGAGGTCAAGTTATTCTCCAAGGAACCTGAAGGCCAGATGAGGAATAATGGATGGAAACTAAACAAGGAGAGATTCAACCTGGAAATAAGGAGAAACTTTCTGACAGTGAGAACAATCAACCAATGCAATCAAATCATACCAGGAAACAATCAGTATAAATCGTAAGGATACAAGCGACAAAGTTACAGTCCTACAGTCACAAGTGGGAAGGGAGGGGTGATAAAGAGTGATGAGAAGGTTAATAGTAATACTAATGCAGACTTTGTAAATAGTTGAACAGTGTTGAGTTTAAGGTGTGTTACCATGGACAAACTATGTTATACAGCTGATCCCTGACATACAGATAGTCTTCAACTTACAACGGTTCATTCAATGAGCATTCAAAGTTACAACGTCACTAAAAAAAATCCCTGGTGACCATTTTTCGCCCTTATGAACCTTGCAACAATCTGTTGTGATCACGTCATGATCAAAATTCGGACACTTGGCAACTGGTTTATATTTATGGCGGTTATGTCCTTTTTGTGACCTTCTGAGAACCAAAGTCAACGGGGAACCTAGTTTCGCTTAATCAACCATGTTACTAACAAAAGCAATGATTTACTTAACAACCGTGACGAGAAAAGTTGTAAAATGCATCAAACTCACTTAACAAACTTTCCACTTATCGACATAAGTTATATGTGCATAAGTGCACAATCGTGCCTACCGTCCCTGTCCTATTGTCCCCAATTATTAGTTCCTATTTCTTGTATTTAAGCTTATGTTTATTCTTGTTTCTGTTGTATTGAAGCTTTCAACAAATAAATAAATAAATAAATAAAATAAAATAAGTTTTGGGCTCAATTGTGGTCATAACTTGAGGACTAATTGTATAACTGGGACCAGAATTTCCATTGTTAGGCCAGGCAGTTGCTTAGTGAATCATCCCCAATTTTTACAACCAACTCACTGGAGTTGCTAAGTGAATCGTAAGGCCATTAAGTGAATCTGGCTTCTCTCCACTGACTTGGAGTGGAAACTGCTTGGAAGGTCACAAATGGTGATCACATGATCCAGGGATCATTGTAAATACATGCCAGTTGCCAAGCGACCCAATTTAGATCACGTGATCGTGGGGATCCTGTAAACAGTTATAATCGCGCATACCAGATGTGGTATATTCAGCAGGTTCTCACCAGTTCTGGAGAACTGGTCGCAGAAATGTTGAGTAGTTTGGAGAACCGACTGGCCCCGCCCCATCTCTTCTCTGCCTCCCGAGTCCCAGCTGATTGGCTGGGTGTTCTTTGGTTGCCCTGTACAGGAGAATGGAGCTGGAAAGCAGGTTAGTGGGGTGGGGATTTTGCAGTTTCCTTCCGGTGCCACGCCCACCAAGCCCACAGAATCGGTAGTAAAAAAAATTTGAATCCCACCACTGGCGCATACCACTTAGGATAGGGGTGTCCAACCTTAGCAACTTTAAGACTTGCAGACTTCAAACTCCCAGAATTCCTCAGCCAGCAAAGAATTCTGGGAGTTGAAGCCCACAAGTCTTAAAGTTGCCAAGGTTGGAGACCCCTGACTTAGAATGTCTTTTTTTTCAATGACATTGTAGTTTTGAATAGTTGCTAAACAAATGATCATAAGCTGAGGACTATTTGTATTCTTCCCAACCCTTTGTAAGTTATTTAATTATTCAGTGAGACAGAAGGAAATCATGTTGATTTATTTCATTCTCCAAAGCACCAGAAGGCAGGACAAGAAGCAATGGGTGGAAACTAATCAAGGAGAGAAGCAACCTGGAACTTAGGGGAAATTTCCTGACAGTTACAACAATTAATCAGTGGAACAGCTTGCCACCAGAAGTTGTGGGTGCTCCAACACTTGAAGTTTTTAAAGAAAAAACTGGACAGTCACTTGTCTGAAATGGTATAGAATCTCCTGCCTGAGAAGTGGGCTGGACTATAAGATCTCCAAGGTCCCTTCTGGCTCTATCCTGATTTTGATTCTGATTTGAGTGGATGGCACGAAAGGAATACAGACTGTTATTTTTCCTTTTCCTTCTTTTTTTTTGGGGGGGGGGGCAATTTNTTGCAACAGTTCATTTAGTGACCATTCAAAGTTACGACATCATTGAAAAAAAGTGACTTGTGAACTTTTTTTTTACACTTTATGGACATTGCAGCATCCCTGTGGTCACTTGATCAAAATTCAGACGTCTGGCATGTGGCTCATATTTATAACGGTCACCGTGTCTCGTGGTCACGTGATTCCCTTTTACGATCTTAGTCAATGGGGAAACCACATTCATTTCACTGTGTGTCTAACTTGAATACTGAAGTGAAATGGGGCAAAAGTCACTTAATGCCTCGCTTAGCCACATAAATGTTGGGCTCAATTGTGGTCATAAGTTGAGAACTACCTATATTAAAATGATAATAAAATAAATGTCCTTTCCACAGGTAAATTATTCTGTCAGGTTTGGGTGGCAAGTAAAAGGCAAAGGCTGCCAGAATTTTATTTTTTGGCTTCCCCTCCCCAAGCAGAACTTCAAGCAACATTATTTTTCAGATTTTCCCATAATGCTGAGTCAATTTGAAAACAGCAGGACAGCCCCCAAAATGCAAATTTTAATTACTGCAGAGCACACATGGCGAGGGAATTGCAAGCCTTGTAGATTTCTATCCATCATTCTTAAAAACAACTGTAATATCAGAGGATATTGTAAGGATCCAGAATCCAGTAGCTCCATCTGGTTTATCTGTCTCTGTGAAAACCCTGTGAGGAAAAAAGAGCATGAGGAAAGAATACAGGCAGTCCTCGACTTACAACCATATTTCAGCCCAAAATGTTCGCTGCTAAGCAAAACAATGGTTAGGTGAATTTTGCCCATTTTACGTGCTTTCTTGACATAGTTAAGTAAATCCCTGCATTTGTTCAGTTAGTAACACGGTCGTGAAATGAATCAGGCTTTTGCAAGGCTTTTATGGAACAGGCGGTCCTTGACATACAACCACAACTGAGCCCAAAATTTATGTTGTTAAGTGAGACAATTGAACTTTACCCCATTTTAAGACCTTTCTTGTCACTGTTGTTGTTAACTGTTGTTAAGTGAATCACTGCAGTTGTTAAGTTAGTAACATGGTTGTTAAGTGAATCTAGTTTCCCCTTTGACTGCTTGTCAGAAAGTCACAAAAGGGAATCATGTGAACCTTGGGGACACTCACTGCCACCATCGTAAATATGAACTAGTTGCTAAGCATCCAAATTTTGATCACGTGACCCTGAGGATGCTGCAACGGTCATAAGTGTGAAAAGTAGCCACAACTCACTTTTTTTTAATGCTGTTGTAATTTTGAATGGTCACTAAGTGAAGGTTTGTACCTCAAGGACTTATATTTTGCATTAGGCCTCAAGCCCACCATACTATAGAATAAGATTCAGGTAGTCCTTGACATATGACAATTAAGCCTGGAATTATGGTCATAAGTCATGTCTGTTCTTAAGTAGGTCACCACTTGACAGTGCATGATTTTATGTGCTTTGTTTTCTTTCTTTTTAAAATTTATTTTATTGAAAATAAACATTAAAAATATTGAACATGGTGGACTTTGTTAAACATACATTTCAGTCTTTACCTTTTACATTATAAAAGATAATAAGGAAATGGAAACATTCATATATATATATATGCTGTTCAGCTTCCTTCGGGTATTATCCCACGTCATTATAGTTGTGCTTTTAAAGTTGTAGC
>BHFT01034854.1:0-29531 GCA_004320025.1 Laticauda laticaudata | reverse complement strand
TTTTTTTTTTTTATATCGACCCAGATGCATTTGAGGAGGTTTTCATCTTTGGTTTTGTGCCTTTCTGTGGGAATGTAGTGGCTTTTTACACATAGTGCAACTCTATCTCCTCTTTTTGGGACTCTGGGTTTTTTGAACACTCTGTATCCTTCTATCAGCATGTTCCAGCCATGGGTTTCATTCCACCAGGTTTTTGTGATTCCAACTGTATCTACCTTCATATACTAATAATTCAAATTCACCCCGTTAAGAATATATATATAGAAGATGCCATTGCAAGTGTGAAAAATGGTCATGTCACTTTTTGCAATAAGTTTGCAACTTTGAATGGTTACTAAAAGAATGGTTGTAATTAGAGGAATGCCTTACCGATATGGTAGAAACTCATACGTTGGAGAGGCAGATTTTGTATCTTTTATAGAGAGAAAGGGACTAAGTAAAGGACATATTTCCACCACCTCTTTTTTTCCAATACTCTTCCAATCATGTAAAAGCATTGAGATTATTCTTAGGATCTCTCTTTCAACTCTCCTTCTCCTTCCTCTTCTTCTCCTTTTCCTTCTCCTTTCCCATCTTCTTCTTCTTCCTTCCTCTTCTTCTTCTTTCCTTTCTCCTTCCTCTTCTTCTCCTTTCCCTTTTCCTTCTCCTGTTCCTTCTCCTTTTCCCTTCTTCTCCTTCCTCTTCTTCTCCTTGTCAACCCTGAAACAAACCTGGCTGAGGCCATCTTTGCTGCTCCAGGGTTGCTACAAGATAGGAAGGGATAAAAATAGCTAGCTCGTGGTTTGTAATAAAAAAAAAAAAATCCTGTGGGAACCAAGGACATTTCAACAGTTGGCTGGGAAGAGGAGGAGTAGAGTAACCAAGCAACCAGCCAGCACCTCTATTGGACAATGTGACTGATGACTTGGGGGGGGGAGACTTTTACTTTTCAATTAGGTGAAAACTGTGTGGACTTTCAGAGTCAGTTTTCACCAGTTGTGCCAATATGATGTATCCAATAAATTATTCATTGAGGAATCTGCCTGCCTTGGAGTTCTGCTTTCAATGGATGCATTGCTTGGAATGCTTACACTCCTTTCCCTTCTCCTCCTTCCTCTTCTCCTTCCTCTTCTTCTCATTTCTCTTCTCCTTCCTCTTCCTCTTCTCCTTCTCTCTTCTCCTTTCCCTTCTTTTTCTCCTTCCTCTTCTCCTTCCTCTTCTCCCTCCTGTTCCCCTTCTCCTTCCCCTCCTCCTCCTCCCTGCCCCAATGAGAATAGAAGAGACGACAGATATGCCAGCTCTCTATCAGAGCGTGTAACTTCATTAATAAACTTTACTCATCCTTTTGGCCATTTCAGCAGCTGTCTCCCCAGCACTCTTAATGGCCTTGTTTCTACTCACAAAAGCTCAAGTGTCCAACTTCAGGCTCCAGCGGAGGAACTGGCGAGTTCTAATGAGGGTTAACTCATTTCCTTCCCCTTACAGATAATGAGACTAGTCAGCTGGATTCAGAAACTTGCAGATCCAGTGAAATTTTGCTCAGCTCGGTACAGATGTTAAAACTAATTGACCAGCAACTTGAGAATCCAAAATTGGTATATTAAAAGGATGAACCAGAGTAAGCATGATAGAGCAGGCACTCAAAACAGGGAGATTGGCAGCCTTCGGAAGCTAGGATTCAGCCCGATGTGCTTCATGTTTGTGGTGCTGAATCGGGAAAAGGGTCGGCTGTGATAGGCTTCCTATCCCACAGAGCAGAGGCTGTGTATCACTTTCTGGTTCAACACTGCCCTCCANCCCACAGAGCAGAGGCTGTGTATTACTTTCTGGTTCAACACTGCCCTCCACAGCGAATGTGTGGGCGAACCAAACACTCAATGCCACTGAGACTAAAGAGCATAAAACCACTGATTCTGCAGTTATGGGGTCATAAAATCCTGCTTTCGATGTGAAAAGCATTTAATAGTGGACAATTTGAATGTCTCCTCTCAGAGAAGCTGCAAGACACAAGGGATCTGGAATAATTACTCAGGATAAAATATTAGGACTAAATGCTTGTCAGGGAAACAGATGGTTCCTCCTCCTTCTTTCTCTGTCTCTGTCTGTCTGTCTGTCTGTCTCTCTGTCTGTCTGTCTCTCTCTCTCTCTCTCTGTCTCTCTCTGTCTGTCTATCTGTCTCTCTGTGGTCCTGGTCTCACTCTCTGTGTCTGTCGCTGTCTCTCTCCCTCTTCTCTCTGCTGTTTGTCTCTGCATATCTGTTCTGTCTAACCTGGTCTCTCTGTACCCTCTCTCTCTCTGTGTGTCTCTCATCCCCCCCTTCTCTCTGTGTCTCTGTTCTCTTGTTCTCTGTCTCTCTCGTATCGACTTGTGTGTGATCTCATTCTCTCCCTCCTCTTCCCCTCTCCATCAATGTTTTCCAGCCTAAACATGGGCACCCAATGCGTCGGTGTTCGCTGATTAAGCTTTAACAGTTGACCTGAATGAGCAGGAACATTTCACTGATAAACTCCGTAATGGAAGCAAGCAAGGCAAGATATCAGCGATATTGGGTCGGTCTATAGCAGCATCAAAAAAGGGCAAGTTCTAAGTGGTTGCATTATAATCAAAACAGAATAGGCTTTTTCAAAAGTGAATATTAGTGTCTTTAATATAGTATATCTATATATAACTCATTATACTATATCTATCATATACTACTATAATATATACTAATATATTTACACACATTATATCTATATATACTACTATGCTGGTTCAGCTCTCCCTTGGGTTATCTATCCCCATCGTCATTGTAACTGCTGTTAAAAGTTGTCAGCAACTTTCAGGCATGACATCTCATCCTGCCAACTCATCAGGCTTCTGTACTGGGATGTGGGTCTTCATTAGCTTCTTGGTTTCAAAGTGTCGAGGGCTGGTCTTGCTCGATTGGCTAGGAGTCTGGGTCTGTGTTCATGCGACTTGGGAGTTTGATTGTCTGTGTTTCTGATTTTCTCTCTGTCTGTTTTTTGTGGACTTTGATTAGGCTGGCCAAACACTACCTGCTTCCTGTGTTGAGCTTCAAGATGCAGCTTGGCTTCGTGTGAAAGGATGGCTTGCCTATCCATTTTTAGGATCAGCCGTAGGTTTCCACCTGGCAGCGCTTGCCTGGTGGTGGGGGTGTTTGAGTTTGCGAGGGCATTCATAGGGCACTCTGTTTGTGCTCTCACGTGCTTTGTCCTGATTTTTTATCGTTTTATGCGGTGTGGAGATTCCTTTCATTTTAGACGTCAGGCTTCCAACGATTGATTGAACAGGTCTGCTGAATCATCTCTTCTATCATAGCTTTCAGGTCTTTCTTCAATCTCTATGACTTCTCTGATTGAATTCTGTGGTTGGTGGGTTTCTTCTATAGTGGCTAGTGCTTTTAGTGCCATTGAAGTTGGATGTTGATGTGACTGTGGTATTTGCATCGCTGTTGACTTAGTGCAGGAGGTCGTGTTCCAGCTTTTTCATTACTGCATCTTTTTTTCGTGTGTATCATCTAGGAGCCCGTACTTATTCTTCATATTGGTCTGTCCAATGTATGTGGCTGGGCATGGATGGCACAGGGAATTTCGTATAGGCCTTCGATTTTCAGGTCAATTTCTGTCTTTGGGGTTTCTTCCAGGCATGGCTGTAATTATTTTTGTCTGTTTTGAAGGCACTCTGGGATTGCATGCACCTGTGTAGTATCTTTACTGAATTTTATCTGTCAGTAACCCTGCTTATAGTAGGGCAAGGTTACCAACGGTACTCTGAGTTGTGTATTGAGTTTTGTTTACCACCATTACCAAAACTCCAATTACAGAAGCCTGATGATGGCAGATGCAATGTCTGTGAAAACGTTGCTACAAACCCCTTATAACTAGAACTTACAACTCGAGACTTTACAAACTTATAACCAGACCACTACAGCTACACCACGTCACATGACGTGGGCATTAATACCCGAAGGAACTAACGCAACACACTCTCAGAGTATCCGCGAAAGCTGTGAAAAAACAATCATATATATACACATACATATTACACTATACATATAACCTATACATATACATATACATATACATATACATATAACTTATACATATATTATATTATATATATTTGTTTTGTCAAGCTTTCGCGGAATGATAGCACACCCCCGGTACTCGTCACATGAGCTGCTGCTTGTTAGCGCTTTCCTTCGGGTATCTATATTCCCACGTCATGTAGTCTGTTTAAAGAAACAGTATATATGGTGTTAAAAAACATATTACTTATCTGTTAATAGAAGAGCACTACTATAGATATTCATAGTTTATGGTATTGATATAGTATATATGTTTTCTGGAGGTTTTACGCGAGTATTTTGTATGCGGATCTTACTGTAATTTGTATGTGGAATGGCTTACGTGTAGCTTAGTATACATTACTGACTCTTTATCTGTAGTACCTCTTCACTGTAGGCGAAGTACAGGTCTCGAGTTTGAATTAGAGTTTGGTACAGGATGACAGCAACCTCATAAGAAGCTTGGATGATGGGCAGATGAGATTCTTCTGAAACGTTCTACAACGTTTAACAGAAGAACTACAATGACCTCAACTTTAAAGACTAACAATGACGTGGATATATACCCGAGGAAGCTAAACGCCAATGTAAGAGTACCCGCGCTGAGAGCTTAAAACAAAGCATTTATATATAGTAAATATACTATATATATATATAATAATATATATATACTATACTACTATATATATGATTATATATTATTCAACGATAACTAAAAATCTGTTCTGCGGTGGCTCTCATACACCACATGTCAAGGATCCAAGTAATGAACCCAACTCATAATTAAAGTACAGCTCCCTGCCACCTTGTCACAGCTCACATTGTCCATTCAGGTGTTCTGGTGTCTCCTTGGTAACTTCTTCCAGTCTCTGGCCAGCACCCTGTTGGGATGACCTTGGTTCCCATGAGATAGTAAGTTGTCAATGTCTGGTCTGACATTCCAGAGCTCCCTCCTTCCCCCAAAGTGTGTCAAATTGAGAAATGGAGAAAATGGCGGTGACAGGATCCATTTTGAAGTTAACACTCTGGAGATCTTCTTTCTGCCTCTGCCAAATGGATGTGGCCACATCATTTTCTCCTCCAACTTCCTCTGTTTTCTAAGAATATGGTCAGGCCAAGCTAGAACTGTACAATTGAACACCAACAGAAGTCATGATGACAATTCCTTAATTACACAACACTGTCAACTTCGAAATGGTTCAGGCCTGATGCACTCATCTTTCCATTTCATTGCCACACAGTGTGGGAGGGTGAAAATCAGGCCAGTTGATAACAACAGACTGTGCTGTGCAAACCAACGTGTTGTGGCCTGTTGACAATGGTTTTAATCAAGGGTGGGTTGCTGGGATCTCGCAGGGAGTTCGGGAGAGCTGCAAGCTATGATTCTGTGCAGTTTGGAGAACCCCCAAATCCCACTTCTGGCTGGCCCTGCCCTGCCCACCCTGCTCCTCTCAGGAGTCCCCTGTTTTGGATGCAGGTTAGTGCAGGGTATGTGCAGAGGCTGAGGGAGGGAAATAAACAGGCCTCCTGGAAGTTTGGGGAGACCGGAAATAGGCCTTTTTCTGGCTTCCAGAGAATCTCTGGAGCCTGGGGAGGCCGTTTTTGTCCTCCTGGAAGCTCAAAAAAAGCCCCCCCGCAATATGGTGCCGGAGGCTGACTAGGCCACTCCCACCATGGCCACACCCACCCAGCATCCGGTCAGAAAACCCTTTGCTAAAAATGTTGAAACCCATTCCCAGTTTATTCATTCTTATTTAGACATCATCTAAGTTTTACTAGGATTGGTGGGTTATTATTTTGCCTATTTACCGATGCCAATATTTTTGGAGGTCACCATTCTTTTGAGATCCACTTGTAATTTTGAGAGCATATTGGAGGTATGTTCAAAAAGCATTCGTGATAAAATGAACATGCTCTACAACACCCAAGCATCCATCCTACCTTCCTTCCCTCCCTCCCTCCTTCCTTCCTTCTTTCCTCCCTCCTTCCTTTCTTCTCTCTCTCTCTTTCCTTCCTTTCTTTCTTCCTTCTTTCTTCTTTCTGTCTCTTTCTCTCTTCTTTCTTTTTTATTTTTATTTTTATTTGGGCTGTATATGAAGTCTCATTTTTAATTTCTAGAAATGGTGATGATGAAGAGACTTAAGGAATTCTGGAAAATAAAGGTAATATTAAAACATGACATTCTTCTTTGCTTTAAGCCATTTCCAATTTATTACTTCTTCCTTGCTTATTTATTAGCATTTTCTGAAACCAATATGAAAATGGAGTAATGCTAAAAATTTGGTCATCGCCAAAGCCCTCATATTGGTGACCCTAAATGTATAACCATTTCCAATCAAATTCCAGTGAATTAGATTTGTCTTAAGACAAAAAAGAAACATCAGGAAAAAAATCCACTTTGTTTGCATTTGTAAACTATGTACTTCTCTTCACTTTCTCATGGGGCTATTGAAAGCCAGTTGACATATGTCTGTCTTTGGAAAATATTTGGAAAAGGTAGTTGGTGCAAACTGTGGCAGCCAGCTTTCTATCTAGTGCAAAGTTACAACAAATCCATCACTATTACAATTGTATCAGCTACCAGGTTGCTTCTGAGAACAATTCCAAGCTCTCATCTTTTACCAGGAAAGCTTTCAATGGTTGAGGTCCAAAGTACTTGAAGAAGCAGCCATCTCCCCTCAAAAAATGTCTTTCAGCAGGAACATCTGCAGTTGGATTATTCTCTGTTATGAAAGTTCTTGTATAGTAGGAGAAGCTTCCATAAATTGGAGGAAATCAAGGAAGCAGCAGAATTCTGTCAGGGTTTTGTTGCATTTTCTATATTAGAAACACAGAAAACTGATGCAGGAAAACACCTAGCAGTCCATAAAGTCTTCCCTTTGAGTTTATTTGTTTTCTTTTCAATTTATTTATTTATTATTTTTATATTTCATTTTTTAATTTTTGACAAATGATGGACATGTGTCAGAATAACAGCATTGGAAAGGCACCTTGGAGGTCTTCTAATCCAACCCCATGCTCAAGCAGGAAACCTTATACTATTCCAGACAAGTGGCTGTCCAGTCTCTTCTTGAAAACCTCCACTCTACCTCGTGGGTGTTAAAGACCTCCGTTCGTCAAGGTGACGAATTTTGTTCTCACTGTCAGGAAATTTCTCCTTAGTTCTAGGTTGCTTCTCTCCTTGAGTAACCATCCATTGTTTCTTGTCTTGCCCTCAGGTGCTTTGGAGAATAATTTGACTAGATAGAGATAAATTAGATATATTCTGCTATAGAAGGGGACAGTTGTAAAGCGTCATTAAATTGTTCGTCCTCTGTACTTAATTATATCAATCATAACACTCCAAAGATAGCCCTCAACTTACAACTAGTTGGTATAGAGCCATTTTGTCCTTTCCCAATATTTTTGTCATTTAAAAAGTTTTTAAATGTAGCTATTACTGCATCTTGTAGTAACCAGAGTCTCTGTATTGCTGGCTTAGTAACAGACATCAGATAATCAGAGTTGGAAGAGACCTTGTAGATCATCTAGTCCAACCCCCTGTTCAAGCAGGAGTCCCTAAACCATTTCTGACAGATGGGAGTACAATCTCTTCTTGAAAGTTTCAAATGATGGTGCTCCCACAACTTCCAAGGGCAAGCTGTTCCATTGGTTGCCTGTAGTAGAAGCTATCTTGTCTTTTGAACTCTTCCCATCCTTAACCAAGACTGAACTAGTCTTCTAAACTCTTGAGGACTGGGGAGATATGGGGTAAGAGGACAAAGTGGTCCTTATCAGTTAACTTAAATATAGATCACACCAGTTGTAGCCATCAATCCTTTCTGTCAGAGTCGACTACATTGTTCTGGAACCAATAAATCACCTGAGAGTGGACAAATACATACAACTGCTAGATCAATGGTAGCCTTTTCTTATCCTATTGGTCTTTGATCTTTGATCTATTGATCTTTGTCTCAGTAGCTATTGAGATAGTTAGGAAGGTTATTCTGTGGAGTCCTTGGTGCTCTAAGAGCTTGGTTGAACAAGGGTTGGTGGCAAACAAGCAAGATCAGAGAGCACTAAGGACTCTAACATTCAATCCTGAGCCAGAAATATTCTCTTCTGAACTTATTGTAATTTTCTTCCCTCCCACTTTCAAGGACAATCGATGGATATGCAGGCATCCTGAAAGAGCTGGCATCATGTCATTCCTCTAATGGGTTACAATATTTTGTTAACCATTTAACATTTGGGAAGATCTGCACTTGGCTGGGTCAATGGACAAGGATGAGTTATGGTTTTGCTTCTTCTTGGGCAGAGGAAGAGCTATTTTAAAAATAAGTTTATTAATTTTCTACTATTACATTTATTTAGTGCCCAATGAACATCATGTTGCCTGGGTTATTTTGTTTTCTTGACAATACAAATTATATTCCTAATCTTTACCCATTTTTTCTAGCCATTGATAAAATAAATTCTATATTTGATAGTATTCTGTCTCTCCTCTCTGTTTAATCTTCAATGTAAGACTGTCCATTTCTGCACAATCCAGTATTTTTTTAACTATCTCTTCATCTAATGGTATTTCTTCATTTTTCCAATGCTGAGCAAATCCAATCTCCGCAGCTGTTAATATATACAATATTAAATATACACTCTTGTCAGTATATGAGAAATTATGAGCTGGGATAGACATAACAACAAGTCAGACAATGGGAACTGTTTGGTGACTAAGAAACAGCACCTGTTGTGAGTCATGTCAGAAGGCTTGGAGACTGGGCATGGCTTAATCTTACTGGTCTATATATAAGAATTAGTTTGTGCTTGGATCTTTGCTTCTCTGTTTCTGTGATTATGACTTCTGGTTCTGACTTCTTCTGGCATGTTATTATATGGATGCATCATATTATATATTATTGTATATAAAGAAGTTTCTTCTACAAAACCTTTGTCTGGCCAATTCTCAAATACATCTTATCCGCCTGCAACCCACACTGTATATTGCACATTAACTTAATTGAGCAGGTCCGAGGTATTTCTCAAGAAGAGTCCTCCACTTCTCCACTCACAATAGAATTCTCTGTGCCTCCAGGCTCAAAATTTTGGGCCAGGACAATCTGGAAATGCACCATCTGCGCTCCGATCTAAGCCTAGTACACAAAATTGCCTGCTATAACATCTTGCCTGTCAACAACTTCTTCAGCTTCAACCACAATAATAGATAGGCAAACAATCTATACAAATTCAAGGTAAACCAGGATAAACTCAATTGCAGAAAATACAACTTCAGCAACAGAGTGGTCATGCCTGGAATGCTCTACCTGATTCTGTAGTTACAGCCTCAACCTCTCACAGCTTCAACCTCAAACTGTCTAAGGGGGATCTCACCCCATTCCTAAGAGGTCCTTAAAGGGGGTGTGCATAAGCGCACCGGCGTGCCTATCATCCTTCTCTTACTGTCCCCATAATAAACATAAATGAAGGAAACAAGTACAAATACAAGTATGGATATGAACAATAGAACATGTACAAACTGTTTGTTACAAAGAAATGAATGAATCCTGCTGAATTATTTACTTGTGTGCTGGTTGGTTTGCTGCAAACTCTGACAACTTTGTTTACCAATTTTTTTCCTGATACTCTACCTCATAAAAATGGTCAGGTTTAAGATCTAAGATAATTTTAAACCAGGGCTGAGGAAGAGCTTTGAAGTCTTGGTGGTTTCTAAAGATATGAAAGCCTAAAATTTTCAAATGACTGCAGACAATCATACTGTTTTCAGAAAAGATATTCCAAGCGCTTTCTCAGCAAGAGAGAGACAGAGACAGAGATAGAGAGAGAGAGGAAGGGGGCAGGGAGAGAGGGAGAGAGAGAGATCTGGAGATACATGCTCTGCAATTCTGCTATCACCTATTCTATATACAGATTAGCACACTGAAAGGGACTTTGGAAATCTTCTAGTCCAACCCCCTGTTTAATCAGGAGATCCTAAACCATTTCAGATAAATGGCTGTCCATTCTCTTCTTAAAAACCTCCAGTGATGGAATACTTCTGAAAGAAAGCCATCCATTCCTAGGTTGGTTCTCTCCTTGATTATAATTTCCACCCACTGATTCTTGTTCTGCCTTCAGGTGCTTTGGAGAATAGGTTGACCTCTTCTTTGGGGCAGCATTTTAGATATTGGAACATTGCTATCATGTCAGCCCTAGGTCTTCTTTTCATTAGACAAGACACACCCAATTCCTTCAACCATTCTTCATATGTTTTAGCCTCCAGCCCCCTAATCATCTTTGTTGCTCTTCTCTGCGCTCTTTCTAGAGTCTCAATACTTTTTTTACAGCTTGGCAACCAAAACTGGATGCAATATCCCAAGTGGAGCCTTACCAAGGCTTTATAAAGTGGTATTAACACTTCACATGATCTTGATTCTATCCCTCAGTTAATGCAGCCAAGGACTGTGTTGATTGTTTTTTTTCTATTCTACCTGCCCTGTTCCAAACAACGTATCTTTGAAAGAGGTGCATGGATTGTGTCACAAAAATATCTTCCTGACTGTGGTATAATTAAGAGCTGCTTGTTGTTTTTCAGGACTAATAATGACTTCTAAAGCTAAAACTTTGAAAGTGGCTTATAAAACAAGGCCATCTTGAAGATGAAGGTATGTGCTGCATATTTCTTGGGCTGGTAGATAGAAAATACAACAACATTTCCGTACATTTCTTACCCAAAACAGCATGGCTGGTACCTCCTAAGAACCCAGTACCATAGCAGAATGCTTAATCTTGCTTTCATGTTGCCTGCAGCAAAGATCTCATTGTAGGTGGTCTTGGAGTATGCATCTCCTGGCAGCGGGATATCCAGAGGGGAAAATGAGTGATGGAAAATTGCTATGATTTCTTCAAAGTATATCCTGGAGTTTCTGAAATGTACTGCACATAAAAATGGTATTTCTACCCAAGAGAAAGAAAGAGGTATAATGGGCCAGTTTAGCTTCTGGAATACATTAAGAATCTCTGGGGTTTTTTGGGGAAGTCTGGACAAGTGAGTCAAGGAAACTTTTTTAGCCAGGAAAAATGAAAAGAGGAAAGGATGGTTGACTTACCCTATCAGAATGCTGAAATCTGGATTTTAAAAGCTTCTTAGATGTTTCTTCATAGGCTACAATCCCAGCCACACCTTTAATTCCCATTCATATTATTCCAACCTGCTCGTTTTTTTCCTTCCAAAGTAAAGAAGATATTTTGATTAATAGGATGGTTGAATTAAGGGAGGAGAGGCAAAGGGTCAGGAATCTCATAATCAGAATCAGAATTGAGCTGGACGGGATCTGAGAGATCCTCAAGCAGGAGATCATATACCATTCCAGACAAATGACTGTCCAATCTCTTCTTAAGAGCATCCAGTGATTGAGAACCCACAACTTCCAAAGGGAAGTCATTACACTGGTTAATTGTCCTCACTGTTAGGAAGTTTCTCCTCAATTTCAGGTTGCTTCTCTCCTTTATTGTATTAGGTCTGTCATCTGCACCTCTATAACTGTCTGATTTGGTTCTGCAACCCAACAGGACAGACACAGACTTCAGAGGGTAATTAGGACTGCAGAAAAAACAATTACTACCAACCTGCCTTCGAGATACTGTATACTGCACAAGTCAAAAAGAGGGCTGTGAAAATATTTACAGATCCCTCACATCCCAGACATAAACTGTTTCAACTCCTACCCTCAAAATGATGCTATAGAGCCCTGCACACCAGAACAATTAGACACAAGGACAGTTTTTTCCTGAATGCCATCACTCTGCTAAACAAATAATTCCCTCAAAACTGTCAAACTATTTACCAAGCCTGCATTACTATCACTATTAATCCTCCTATCCTTCCTTTCACTCACGCCCTCCCACTTGTGACTGTATGACTGTAACTTTGTCGCTTGTATCCTTCTGATTTTTATTGACTGTTTCCTAGTATGATTTGATTGCTTATTGTACCCTATGACTATTATTAAGTGTTGTACCTGATGATTCTTGACTCTTGACGAATGTATCTTTTCTTTTATGCACACTAAGAACATTTGCACCAAGACAAATTCCTTATGTATCTAATCACACTTGGCCAATAAAGTATTCTAATTATTATTGAAGGAATATTGTATAAATCCATTTCAAAATATATGAGTGGGCTACCATTTGAAGTTTTACCAGACCTGGAATTTTGAGAAGATGTGGTGGATGCAGTTAACAGAAAATCTACCAAGGAGATATTTTCGCCTGCAAATGATTAAACAAGTTTGACTAAACTTCTTTTTAAACAGATAATGGGTGACTGTGGTAGAATATACTCTGGATTCCCAGAGGGAGAGGCTGCTTTTCAGAGGGTGAAGAGGTGGAAGTGTTTGTAAAAGCAAAGGTGCATTCAGCAGAAAGAGGATTAAAATGGCTCCTCCTTAGCTTATCCCAGAGTATATTTGTAGTTATGCAAGTAGTTTCTTGAGTCTGGAAAAAGTAATGCTAGATCCAAAAACAATATGTTGAAGCATAGTTTCCAATATTTTTCCTCATGTATAGACAAACTCTTGCCAGACTGAAGCAATTATCTATGTAACTATAGATGTATTCTCATGATACAAGTAGTTGCAGAGTCCTTGGTGCTCTCTGAGTTTTGTTGTTTTCTTGCAGATGTTTCATTACCCAAACTTGGTAACTTCATCAGTGCATAAGTAGTTGCATTAGGCAAGATTCTATCTGTAGCTAAAGAACAATCAAATACACTATGGTTAAATAACTCCGCTTGTCATTCTTGATTCTTCATGACCCTGTGAGAGTACATCTATCATTATGCAGATAGTTGTTTTAGTCTGGCAAGATTCTGTCTATAACTTCCCACTCTTTTCAGTGCAATAGAAGGAACATAACAATATTACAGTTTCAAATTTTTATTTGAGTATTCACTAGTCATTTTTACTAGTATTTACTAGTCATTTTTATAACACATACCAAAAAAAACCCCTTGTCTATTATCAATAAATCCCCAAATCAAAGTTTCATTTTTTTTTCTATCTCAAACACAAAATCCAGAAGCAGTTTCCAAATAAAAAAAACATTAGACACAGTTTTCTCTTTAATTAAAGCAGTTAATTTGGCCATCTCCATTAGTTCTATCAGTGTCTCCAACCATTCTTTCATTGTGGGAAATAATATATGTAGTATCTTTCCATTTTTTGTGCATAAAGCATTCTTGCCACTGTCAACATGTAGTACAACAGTTTTCTTTGTCCATCAAACTCAGAAGAGAAATTTCTCATCATACTACTATTATTATGAAACTTCACTGTCAGGTCTTCTTTAGATGACCTTCTTTAGAAACCAGATAAATAGTTCCTGAAGTCCTTTAGATTCTAAAGTTTAGAAGCTGCAAGAAGTAATATAAGATGTGTGAATTTCCTAATGGGATACAAGTACATTTCAGAACTGCTAAAGTAGTCCTAATCATTATAATTTGATTCAAGATCCCAAAATTTTTTCCACAGCAGAGTCCATAGCCTTCCGAAGTGAGCACCACAAACATATTACAATTTAAGGTAAATGTTCCCCTTGCACATACATGGTAGTCATTTCTGGCTTTAAGGGGTGGTGGTAATCTCTGTTACAAAGCTAAAGAGCCAGCACTGTTTGAAGACATCTCTGCGGTCATGTGGCTAGCAGGACTAAATGCCAAAGATGCACAGAACGCTGATACTTTCCCACCAAAGTAATCTCTATTTTTCTACTTGCATTTTTACATGCTTTTGAACTCCTAGGTTGGCAGAAGCTGGGACAAGTCACAGGAACTCACTCTGTTACACAGCACTAGGGATTCAAACTGCTGAACTGCCAAACTTTCTGATTGACAAACTCAGCATTTTATATACATGCAATTGACCTCTTTCTTCTGGCAAACCCATTACCAAGCTCGGTTGGTGTTTTTCTGGCAGTCATGAAAGATCTCTTGAGTTCAGCTTCTCCATACCCTTAAAATCCCTGGTGTTTGTATTAATTAATATACTTGTTCAAGGACCAGAGGTTGAAAAAAAAAATCAGCAGCCTGCTTATCATGGCTATTTTGCTGTGCTCCATTGCTGCCGAGTGAGCAAAAATGGTGACCTTCCTTGTCTCCGAGGCTACTGTTGCACATTTGACACTGTCCTGGTTTTCAGGTAGCAATTTTTCACACTGATGAGTCATCAGGGATTAGGAGGGAAAGAGGGAGAGAGAACAAAAAATCCTTTCACACAGCATATTAGACCTTTAAATGAGTTAACCTAGAGTGCAACAAGTTTTGCTTAGATACCCTGCAGAAGATGAGAAATTTGTTCCCATTGAACATTTTTGGAGCTTAACTTCAAAGTATGTAATTTTGAGTGTAGACTATACTTAAAGTTAGACTATAACTTTGTTCTTTGTATCTCATGATTCATGTTGATTGCCTTTATTTAGTATCCTATTGTGTTTTATGTTGCTTGCTCATTTAATATCCTATGACTATCACCGAGTTTGTAGCTTATGATTTATGATGATCGTATTTTACAATTTAGGATAACGATTGATCACTTGTCGCTTGTACGTATGCTGAAAGCTTATGCACCGGAGACAAAATTCCCTGTGTGTCCAGACTTGGCCAATAAAGAATTCTATTGATCTATTGATTCATTCTTTTAAAGCATTCCCCAGGAAGAAATGTGTATGTTCAGTTCAAATTGGTGCTTTCTGGAAAGTTTAATTAGCATCATTTATAAAGTGTATGATGATCACAGAAAGGTGATTTGATGACCTGCCAAATCTTTGATCTTTAATGTCGACATTTCTTTGAGATATCATCCCAAAAGGAATCTTACATAGCTGGTATAAACTTGTTAAATAAAGTTTAAGCTAAACTAGATCAAATTGAATCTAAGACAGACATTGAACATTGGCCTCTGCATTTAGGAAAGAAAGATTAGGAGTTGTTTGTTTTTTTAAGTCATGTTTTATACTTATATGGGTCAGGAATATAATGATAAAAGCATAAACTTTCTACATTCATTTGTTCTTTACATTCTACATTCATTCTTCTTTATTCTTTATTGGCCAAGCATCATTGCACACACAAAGAATTTGTCTCCGCTGCATAAGCTCTCAGTGTATAGTAAATACAAACCACAATGTGATAGAACATAAATCATAAGATACAATCATAAATCATAAGATACAACTGACAAAGTGTTAGTCATAAGATAGCAATAAGAGAAGATAACAGGAAAGATGAGAAGGATGATAATAATATAGTCCTACTACATGTTTAGATATCCTTAGGCATAAGACAGTGCTGTGGGAATTAGGTGTTCAGCAGAGTGATAGCATGGATGGAAAAAAACTGTCCTTGTATCTAATTGTTACTTGAGACTTATAAACCACTTCATAGTGCTTTTACAGGCCTCTCTAAATAGTTTACAGAGTCAGCATATTATCCCCAACAATCTTGGTCCTCATTTTACTGACCTCAAAAGGATAGAAGTCTGAGTCAATCTTCAACCAGTCAGAATCGAACTGCTTGGCCATTGGCAGAATGAGCCTGCAATACTGCATTCGAGCCACTCTGCCACCAAACCAGACGTAAAAGTATTTCAACCAACATACATATCTGTGCATGTTGAGAAACAGTAAGAATGCTTGGTTTAGATTGGAAGATCAAAAGACAAAAACCAAAGAACATGAAATTATCAGATTATATATCACTTTGATCATATTCCATATTTTTATCAAAGCCTGGTTGTTTTCCCAGGCCTTGGGTTATCAAATTTTGATGAAGGAGAAGAAGGAGGGAGAAGGAGAAGGAGAAAGAGAAGAAGGAGGAGGAGGGGGGGAGGGGGAGGGGGAGGAGAAGGAGGAGGAGGAGGAGGAAAGCCCCATTTGAATCAAGCTGGATTGAGGGACACACTCATGCAGTTTTCTTGGCAAGTGTATGAATTGGTCAGTCCCACAAAGGTTTCTTATGCATTTGGAGAAACCTCCAAATTTTAACAAATATACTGGAATAATTCTGCTTATGAATGGGTTGAAAAATCTTAGGTTGCACTTTGGGTCTGCTTTCAATGTTCTGTAAGGTTAATTTGATATAAATGAGTATTGGGCACTCATCAATTTCATTCTATTTTTTGTGAGATTTTTTTTAAAAGCTGTCATAACCATTTTTCTACATTTTTGTGCGTGTTTCTCCTAGTATCCACATTTTGTATGTTTATTCTTCTGCACTTCATTTTTGTGTATCATTTTCAATGGCAGACATCATTTTTGAACACCCCTCAGTACTCCTGATTCCACAGACACGTTTACATAGTTTTCTTGGTAAAAAATGCAGAAGTATCCTCTTCTTATTTTTTGGGATGGGGTGGGATGGGGGAGTGCTGCTGTTGTTGTTTTTTTGACTTCCCAATCCACACTCACCCTTTTATGATCTTGTAATCCCTTAATTCAGGATAGAGTCAGAGCAACTGGATGGAGCTGAGCATTTACTGGCTGAATGCCCTACCTGACTCCTATGCAGAATTCACAGCACATAATTTTTCTGTGCACCCTAGAAGAGAAACATATGTTGCTACCTAGGATTGAACTCTCAACCTTCTGAGTGGGAGGTGATTGTCTACAGCACTAGACTACCGTGCCACTCTCCCCAATCTAGCCCATTACCTGAGAATTTGACAAGAATTTGACATCAAAAAGGTCACCAGTTGCAACAGTTCTCTGCTCTACAAAGACAACCAATGTCAGCTGAGTGGGTGTTTCTTCATTTTTATCTAAAGGTGGAATTTTAGTGCTTATTGCCAACTCCATTTCAATTGACTTTAGTTCAGACAAAGTAAAACAAATCAACTTCCACCCCCCTGGTGACAACAATCAAATCAACCCCTTGATGGCTTCTATGTCACCTTTAGGTCCAGAAAGCAACACTTTATAGAGTTGTCTGTCAAGTTATGGTTGTCCCAAAGTTTCTTTTTTTTCACGAGGCAACATGACTTCCTTGGTTTTTGCTTGAAGACATTTCACTTCTCATCCAAGAAGCTTCTTCAGTTCAAGATGAGAAGCAAAACGTCTCCAAGGAAAAACAAAGAAAGTCCAGTTGCCTCTTGAAAAAGAATATTTGGGACTTTGTAGAATTAAACTTTCCAGAACTCAACTCTTATACTGAATTGGAAGGGACCTTGGAGATCTTCCAGTCCAACCCCCCATTCAAGCATCAGATCATATATCATTTTAAGCAAAAAGTTGTCCAATCCATTCTTAAACGTCTCCAATATTGGAGCAGCCACAACTTCTGGAGGCAAGATGTTCCACTGGTTGATTGTTCTTACTGTTCAGAAATTTCTCCTTAGTTCTAGATTGGATCTCTCCTTGATTAGTTTCCATTTATTATTTCTTGTCCTGCCTTCTGCTGTTTTGGAGAGTAGGTTGATCCCCTGATTTTTGTGGCAGCTCTTCAAATATTTGAAGTCTGCTATCATGTCACCCCTAGTCCACTATACCTGCAGCCAATTCCTGCAACCATTCTTCATATGTTTTAGCCTCCAGCCCTCCAATCATCTTTGTTGCTCTTCTCTGCACGCTTTCAAGAGTCTCACTATCTTTGTTTATTAGTGGAATTTTTTTCGATCTTAATATATTCCCCTTGGACTTTGAGGCCTCCAGATATGCCAAAATGCCATCTAGCTGAAAACAGTGTTCTTTTTTCAGGGGTAAGAGGGGGGTGAATAATGCAAATTGAGTTTTCAAAAAGAAGTAATGAATCTAAAATAGTGACGGGCTGCACAGCGAGCTTCTCTTAAACAAGAAAATAGAACCGCAATGAAAATGCTAAGAATGATAAGGTGTTGATTACGTGGGTGAGATTTTAATGCTTGGCTTTAAAAAGGTTCGTGGGGGAGGTGGGACAGGCCTGGAAAACTTAGTGGAAACAATAAGAATTGTTTTAGGGGTGCCCCACTTTCTGGCCTACCCCATCCTTCTTTGCTTGTGTTTCCTCGCTTGATTGCCAAGCTGAAACTCGTCAGCAAAATGATGGATTAATTAGTAGAAATCTAAAGCAATTATTTTCCTTCTCTTTCTTCTCTCTTTTAAAGGCCACGTGGGAAGAGAGAGGAGGAGGAGGAGGAGGAGGAGACGGGGAAGAGCTTTATTTCTCTGAGAGATCTTTTCTACAGCCTTCATTATTACCCCATGGTGAGTTTTGAAAGTCATTTACATAATAGCTCACAAAAATGTACTCAGCGAAACTCCGGGCCCACTTAACATGGGGGATAATTATGCTAAAAGAATGATATTCCTCTGCCAACTCCATTTGTGAGAAACATTTATTTGCCCGCTATCCAGTTCCCCAAAACTAAAGAGCCATTTACCATATTGCAGAGGTGTGCATTTTTCAGGTTGCAGAATTGGCCGAGTCAACGCCACACTTTGTGTCATCCTCAAATCACCCGGATGCTATTGTTGTTGTGGGGGGTTTTTTTCCTCCTAAATCTCCTGCCTTGGGAACATTGTATCATCCCATTGGGGAAACTGAGAAGATATAATTACCAGCAGAGTGGTGGGGGAAAACCTCCAGTTAATGACCAGCTATTCAAATATCTCCATGTTATCGTTGATCACAATCTCTCCCCATCGTACACTGTGTTAAGAAAACTCATCACATTTTTCCCCTTCCATTAACGCTCTCCTAATGAATTAGTTTTGTACTTCCTTGGGTGAGAAATTAAGACAGAGAGGAAGGTGATATGATGACAACTGAATTATAGCAGAGGAAAGTTGTGTTGTGGCCCTCTGGTGGCTAGAGGAGCTGGCAGCAGAGTCAGACAGCGAGGAGGTTGGGGAAGAAACTGGGCTACTCCTGGAGGTTGAGGAAGACTCAGATGAGGGCTCTGTGTCAGAGGCAGAGATGAGGCCAGGACAGGCTGCCAGTCATCAGCTGCCTTCAGGCTCGGACAACAGTGAAACGGGGAAGCTTCTGGTAATGGTTCCCAGCCTGTGCATGCGCAGAGCTGCTAAAAAGAAGAAACAATTAAGAATTCAGGGCTGACGTGGGAGTCAGGCCACAGGTGGATGATGAATGGCCCCTCCCATCAGGACTAAAAGAAGAGCAAAAGGGGAGGGGTCTTTTGCAGGAAACAAACCATTTGTTCATTTGTTCCAGCCCCATGAATATTTGTCTGTGTAACCTAGACACCCTATGCCCAGCCCTTCCTTGTCAATACTGTGTGTGGAAATATTTACTGAGCAGCTTTCCAAGATGGGTAAGGTCTGAGCTAATAATTATACCCTTGCAAGAATGTTTGCCAAGCCATCGTAAGCCTTAGTCTCCATCCAATAATCATCCTGGTTGCTCTTCTCTGTACTTTTTCTAGAGTCTCAACATCTTTTTTATAATGTGGTGACCAAAACTGGATGCAGTACTCTAGGTGTGGCCTTACTAAGGCTTTATAGAGGGGTATTAATACCTCCCTTGATCTTGGTTGTATCCATCCCTCTGTTAATGCAATTTAGGATTGCATTGGCTTTTTTGGCTGCTGCTGCACACTGCTGGCTCATATTTAGCTGGTTGTCCACGAAGACTCCAAGATCCCTCTCATAGTTATTGCTATTGAGCCTGGTTTCACCCAGCCTGTACGTGTCCTTTTGGTTTTTCTAAATGTAGGACTTCACTTTTCTCTACACTGAATTTAATTTTGTTAGATACAGCCCAGTGTTCTAATCTGTCAAGATCCATCTGGATCTTGAGCCTATCTTCTTGGTTGTTAGCTATTCCTGCCAGCTTAGTATCATCTGCAAATTTGGTAAGTTCCCTTTCTATTCCCTCATCTATGTTGTTAATGAAGATATTGAAGAGTACTGGGCCTAAAATTGTGGCACCCCACCATTCCATAAATGTTCTTTGTGCATTTAGTCAGGAAAGCTAGCATTAAGGTGAACAGAGCAGTAGGAATGCTACAGGGCTTCAGAGACACATAAAGAATTGCAGAGCACAATGGACTTATGTATATTTCTGGAGATAAGTAGGGGGAGAAAAAAGAGATTTATAGCACCAAACTAGATATTACAAGCTTATTTATGTCTCTGGCCCATGACAACTTGAAGCAGGGGTACAGGTCGTATTTTAACATGAGAAAGAGATCTGTGCATAATGGGAACACATTCCCCATTCTCATACATTATTTTAGGCTAGTTTGTCACTTCTGGAGTGTTCTCGGCTCACAGCTGGCAACACTAGAGGTTTAAGAGAAGAAGAAGAAAAGATGGAACTTTTAAAAAGAAAAAAAAATGACAATAGCAGAAAGATCTAGCTGCCATATAAGTACTGTAGATTGTCTCCATGAGATGTATCCTTAAACAATTCTTTCAAGACTTCCAAAAGTACAACTATCACCACTCCTCCACCAGCACCAAGTCCATCTACCAAGGGGTGGGCTTCAAAAATTTTAGAAACAGGTTCTCTGCCTGGTTGTTGGGTGGGCATGGCCATGCTGGGTGTGGCCTAGTTGGCCTCCTGCCCTGAAACTGGGTGGGGTTGCCCTTCCTGGGCTTTGGAGGCTCTCTGGAAGTTGGAAACCGGCCTATTTCCAGCCTTACCAAACTTCTGGTAGGCCCATTTCTCACACTCCCCGAGCCTCCGTTTGCATCCTGAACTAAAGGCCCTGTCACACTGCCCAACGGATGCAAAACGGACACAACGGACGAGCAAAATGTTCCATCCGTTGTGTTATCCGCTCTCAAAAGGGGAAAGAAAATTGCATAAACGTGGAGCGGTAACCTGGCGGGGGAGATGCAGGGTGGATTGAAAGTGGATCGCCGGACGGGCGAAGCCTAGCGGACTGGAAGGCGGATGGCAGCATCCGCAGGGATCTTCCGGGGGGCCCTCAGGAACGCGGCACGCGGTCGGAAATGGATACAGCGGATTGCAGAACGGGATGCACAGCGGATGACGCGGATGCCAGCAGAAGCACTTGCGGATGCCGAGCGTTAATTGCGCATGGCGGGGAGGATGCATTGCATCAAGCCCCGTGGATATACACGGAAGCAGCTCGAAGCAGGGTCGCCATTCAGAGGAAAGACCTGCGCGTTCCAGACCGACATCGACTGCCTGCCTGTCCCTGCCTGCATGTCTGCCGTGCATGTCTGCCTGAGGCGTGCTGCCAGCCTGCCTGCCAGCCTGCCCTGCAGCCTCTAGGTAGCATGCCTGCCGCAAGCTTTCCTGCCAGCGCTTTCTGGCCTTGACCTCTCCTGCCAGCCCTCTGCTAGCCTTGGTTCATGCCATGCTCCCGCAGACCCAGCAACCCACAAGCCATAGCTGAAGCACAGCACTCAACCGATCTGCTGCCAGCCTTTGCAGAGCGCAGGTAGCCATCCCGCCCCTGGCCCTCACCTTGGTTCTCCTGGGCTCGGCAGACGGGCCCGCGTCTCTGCGGGCTCGGGCCTTCTGCCTGCTTTTGGCTTCTGGAGGAGCTGATGACAAGCAGTCCGTCAACAGCCGCATTTCCACAGCGACTGCACCTCACCGCCTAAGACCTGGCGAACCAAAGAGAGTACCAGAGACCTATTGTGTGTCTTGTAAATTGTTGTTAATAAAGTCTATTTTTGATTCACACACTTGCTTCATTTCGTGTTTTTTTATAAAGTCTTGCTGGAAACTTTTAGAAAATGTTTAAGTCTTTGCATGCTTGTGGGATGGGTTAAGATAGCTGTGGTGGGTAGGATACTGTGGGATGGGCAGGGATAACCTTTGGAAGGTAGTATAGGTGGATAAAACCCCAGTACAGCACACAGTGGGACTGTATGGTCCACCTCCAAGGTGCCACACCTATGACCTTTATATATCAATAACAAATAATCAATCATCCACACATGTCAACATAAACAACAACCTTTTATTAAAGGCCTGTTTAATTGTTAGGCCACTCAACATACATGGCCCAATCTTCATAGGTGATGAGACAGGCTGAAGGAGAGCCTCCATTAAGCATCTATCATCCTGTCTTGCCACTCCAGTCGCCTCCGCTGGGGAGTTGCAACCAGTGTTTCCAGGAGGTTGCGCTGCTTCTTCCCTTTCATGTGAGGGCTCTGTTGGGGCCTTGCACATCCTGAGTGTCTATCAGGTTTCGCCCTTGCCTCCATCTCCCCAGCTCCATGTCCCCATTGCCTTGCTGGAGGTCCACGAGCCTGTTCTGGCAAGACTGGGTAGCGGGTCGGATGAGATTGTGCAGAGATGCAGCAGCTTCTGATCCTCCTCATGGTCTCTGGCGATGCTGCAGGTGGTGAGAAGTACCTGGAACCTGTTGCGGCCAGGATGCCAACCGCGCTTGCCCTGGACAGGCCTGTAGTTGAAGATCCCTCTTCACGGGTGAGGTATTTGGAGGTGTAGGGCCTTCATGAGGTAGGTTGTTGAGGGAGAAGGCATCATCCCCCACGATGAAGTAGGGCACATCTTGCGTGTCGTTGGGCAGGGGTTCTGGATCTGGAAGCCACGATGAGGTTGTGTTCCAGCTCCTCCTTGAGGTGACTGGCGTTGTAATAACCTGGGCATTTTAAGCTGACCCATTGCCTGAGCATCGATGTACATGAACTTGTAGTCAGCATCGACCATGGCGAAGAGGATGATGCTGAAGAAGCCCTTGTAATGAAATAAGTGGACCCCGACTTGGCTGGAGCTTTGCAGGCCAAGTGCTTCCCATCTATGGCTCCAACGGTGTGGGGGAAGTTCCACTCTGATACCACTGCTCTGCAACTTTCTCCAGCCTTCTTCAGTGGAGGGGCACTGGAGGAGCTCCTGCTTGTGTTCTTTTGATGATGGCCTGCACCACTTCTCTGACCACAATGCTGATGGTGTTGGGTGGCACCCCTCCAGCCATTCTGCATGCTCTGTAGGTGGTCCCTGAGGCCAGGTGCGCAGAGTGAGTGCACCACTTGAGCCCAGGTTCCAGGCTGGGCCGGAAGTTGGTGTTTTCCTTGGTCAACCTGGTGTCAGCCGCTGCACAAGTTCATCAAACATGGCTGGAGGCATCCTCATGAAGTTCTGGAATGCCCGAGTGTCTTCGCTCCTGAGCTCCACCATCAGCTTGTTGTACAGTCCATCCTCTGCTCTTCTGGTGAACCATCTTCGTACCAGATGCTTCTTGGCCGCCCCTTTTTCTTCCCGTAGTAGAGTTCACAGAGCCTGTAGATGGCTTCGCACTGTTGCAGAAAGGATGGTGGCTGCCAAAGGACTTTGTTACGATCCATGATGGAGATGACTGGATGCTGTGGAAGAGCAAGAGGCAGATGAAGCTGCAGAGGTCCACACCGCAGGCTGCTGTTCTGAAAGTGAGATCCAGATGTGTTGCTCCCCCTTTTTATAGGCAGTATAGTTGTCCCTTTGATCCTCTAGGCATCCTCTAGGCATCCTGTAGACATCTTAATATCCGAGATAGGTCCCTCTGCGAACGTTTTTTCCGTTTTAAACCCTTTGTTTCTGATAGGCATCCGTTCTGCATCGCGTTCTGCATCCGTTCTGCATCCGTTCCGCTTCTCCCTGCGTCCAAGTGGATGCGAGTTGCGTGGATGCGCAGGGATGCCTAGCGGATATAGCGGATGCGTAACGGATTCAGAACGGATGCGTAGGCGGATGCATAGCGATGCAGAACGGACACATTGGAATACATTTTCCGCGCAAACGTTTTGAGCAGCTCAAAACTTTTGAGCAGATGAAACGTCAATAAACGGATGCTGGAGCGGATAGAGAGGAAGCAAAATGGAGGCAGTGAGTAACATCGCGTTAACCCGGATGGCAAAGCTTTTTGTCCATTTTACCTCCTCTTTGCCTCCATTGGTGCAGAGTGTGACAGGGGGCTTTACCTGCATCCAAAACAGGCTCAGTGGGGACTCCTGGGAGAAGAGGGGAGGGGGTGGGTGGGGGGGGGGGGGGGGGGGGGCCAGCCAGGAGTGGGATTTGGGGGTTCTCCGAACTGCACAGAATCTTAGAAAGGGACTTTCTAGAACCCCTGAGAACCCCCAGTACCCCACCCCTGCATGTATCTTGCTCTGCCCATCTGTTTCTTGTCTTTTCTTTTGCTTATCCCAGCATTACAGCCTTCTTCAGAGAGCTGGGTCTTTGCTTCATGTATCCAAAGTAGGATAATTTGACTCTGGCCCTTTGTACCTTAAGTGAAACATCTGGTTTGATTTGTTTAATGACCCATCTATATGTTTCATACCTTTGTTTGCATGTTTTCTTGGTTGTCCACAGTGTTCTCCAACATCAGATCAAGATGTCAATGCTCTTCCTATCCTGCTTCTTTGAGATCCAACTTTCCTTTCCATAGAGTGACACAAGGAATGCTCTAGCTCACACCATGGGGAGCCCTTAAATTTGTCATAGTCAGGATGTCAGAAAACATTACTGGCAGTTCATTCCCTTCTATCCAGGACATACCAGAGGTGGCATTCAGCTGGGTCAGACTGGTTCTGGCGTACCAGTAGAGGAAATTTTGATGAGTTGGGAGAACCGGCAAATGCTACCTCTGACTGGCCCTGCCCGCCCACCCACCCACCTGCCCCTGCCCTATCCTGTTTTTATGGTCTTTTTAGAGTTGCCAACAAAAGGAAGTCGGGAAAGGGGTTTGAAAGAGCAGTGTGGCAGCTTGGAAATCAAAAGTGCATTCCATAAATGCTTTCTAAAGATAGTAACGAGGTGACTGAAGTTTCTGCTGTGCAAATATCTAACTGGAGAACATGACTGATGACTCTTGCCTATGGATGTGTCCCAATGGAGAATATGAATTATGATACACCCAGGGGGTGGGGTGGGAAACCAGGGTCAAGGGTAACAATGAATTATACATTGCAGAGTTGTCCAGACAGTACTGGACATGTAAATTCCCAATAAATCCTTTAGAAATTTTGGAAGTTCTGCTCGAGACTCATGATTTAATGCTGGATAAATGGGATAAATGCTGGGATAAATGCTGGAATCCTGACACCTATATTCCTATATGAAAGATAGAATTGCAAAAAAGAAAAAAAGATGTCAAGGACAGAAAGACCTATCAAGACCTACAGGTAGGCTTGGACTTACAATCACAGTTGACCCCAAAAATTTAAGTGAGAAAGTTGTTGAGTGTATTTCCCCCCCACCTTTTGCGACCTTTCTTGCCACAGGCACTAAGCATATCACTGCCTCTGTCAAGTTGGTAACCCAGTTGTTAAATGGACCTGGCTTCCCCATTGCTTGTCAGAAGGTCGCAAAAGCAGATCATGTGACCCCTCTTGAACACTCCAACTGTCATAAGTACGTGTCAGTTGCCAAGCACCTAAATTATGATCATGTGACGATGGGGATGCTACAAAGGTCGCAAGTGTGGAAGATAGACAAAGGTCCCTTTTTTTCAGGGATGTTGTAACCTAGAACGATCACTGAATTATTTTTTTGTAGCACCTAGATTCATGGTTAACTGAAAATCCTTTTTCTGCATGAAAGAAAAAAATGCACTCATGATTTTTTGATCATTACAAAAAAAAAGATAATAAAAAATTGAGCTTTTTGTATTCATAGGTGAGCTAATATTATAAATATATTTGCTCAGAAGAGATGAGAAGATTCTTTTTTTCCATTTTTTATTTTCTCTGCACTTTTTAATCCTTCCTTCCTTTTATCTTCTTTCCTCCCTCCCTCCCTTCCATCCTTCCATCTTTCCTTCCTTCTTTCCTCTCATCTTCTTTCTTTCCTTCCTTCCTTTCTTCCTTCCTCTCATCTTCCTTCCTTCTTTCCTTCCTTCCTTCCTTCCTTCTCTCCTTTTTCTCATCTTCCTTCTCCTCCCTCCCTCCCTTCTGCTTTTTTCACTCTTTTGTGTTTGTTTCTATCTCCTTTGTAAAACTTTTAAGAATATTTATTTTCAAAAAAAGAAACCAAAAAAGCAATGGAATCCACAAAGTTCAGAAAAAGTTAAAAGAAAAAACAATGGAACCACAAAGTGAAGACTACCAGCTGAAGCCAGCCTCTTTTCTGGTCTTCGATAGCCTACAATGAAGTTCTTCTACAATTGTTGAAGGACCCTCTCTTTCCAAAAAAATAAAACAACACTTCAAGCATTCATCTGAAATGTGTCACTGCACAATGATCCCCAGAAGTATAATAGAAAAATTGTATAAAGTGTCTCTACTATTTGGGTGTGTGTGTGTGTGTGTGTGGAAATGCTACATCTTTTCTGAAAAGCCTAAAAATAATTAATTGTCTTGCCTACAATGCAGTAAACTCATGCCACAATGCAATTTTCTTTTCTCTTTTCCCCTTGAGAAAAAGGAGGTTCAAAACTTTCACAAAACTGATGGACCTTGAGAACGATGGGCAGAATGTTATCATTTTAATCCCTTCACAGTAGAAATTTGGGACAGAAGACTTTGTGGTAGGGTTGAAGATGAGGAGATACTAGAAAAGTTCAGCTCTGATGGGTGAGGTCTCTAAAAGTTCAGAGGGAACCATCTAGAAACCCCACAAAATTACCAATTTGCAATTTTGAGTGCTACACAAGGCCAAACACATTCATTACATGGTTGGAGAACTGATTGTATTAGCTTAATTTGAATTTAACTCAACAAAATTATTCCCTCCTTCTCACTTTGCCTACCTTTTGGGTGGGATTTGCTCCACAGGACTCCCACAATAGCAAAATTGACCCTTGATCCAGAAAACATAATGTATCCCTGGACTACAGGAATGGCCCAGCTTCATTTAAAAGCATCCTGAAATCTCTGCTACTTGGCCTGAGGTAAGTTACATGATATGGAAGCCTATTAAGCATATATGCATGCAAATCATCAAACACATTCCTAAGATGAAGACTTTCTTCCTCTGGGCACGTGCTAAAATTCTCTCTGGGAGGATTATTCTCTAATATTTGTTCAGAATAGCCAACAATTTCAAATGATGTGGCCATTGAGCTTCCCTCGAGCAATCTCTTCCACATTTAAACTATTTGCCCAAAGATACAGTGTGTTCTACATGAATATACAGTAGAAGAATCTGCATATTGAAAGCATGTTGTATATAAGTTTGTAATGCAGCCCCTTGGTCTGTCTCTCTGTCTCCCTGTCTCTCTATCTCTCTGTCTATCATCATCATCATCATCATCATCATCATCATCATCATCATCATCATCATCATCATCATCCACTATTATATATCTCCCTTTCTCTCTCTCTCTCTCTCTGTATGTCTCTGCCTGTCTATCTATCTATCTATCTATCTATCTATCTATCTATCTATCTATCTATCTATCTATCTATCTATCTATCTGTCATCTTCCTTCCATACATCTCCATACATCCATCTGTCTCATTTCATCTCATCTCAACTCATCTTACTAACATCTTAAAATGTGCCATGAAAATAGAGCCACAGGTTATTAAATGATAAGGTGTTATCATTCCACTGCAAAAGTCATTATCTGGATGTCCAGATAAGAACTGAAGAAGCTTATTTGGATGAGAAGCAAAGCACTTTCTGAAGAAAACAACAACAACAAGATAGTCCACTTGCTTTTTTTTTTTTTTGGTGGGGGGGAGGGANTTTTTTTTTTTTTTTGGTGGGGGGGAGGGACACCTTGGGAACAACCATAACTTACATTATTGAGCATCTCCTCAGACATTAACCTGGATATATTCTTGAACCTTGGAATTTCCTACTGCATCCATAAGCAAATAACTAAACACTTAGACTTTAGCCAAAGATAAGTTTAGCCACTTGAAAAAAAGACTTGATTTGTCATCTTTATTTTTGAATAACAGAATAACAGAGTTGGAAGGGACCTTGGAAGTCATCTAGTCCAACCTCCTGCACAAGCAGGAGACCCTACACTATTCCAGACAAGTAGTTGTCCAATCTCTTTTTAAGGCCCTGTCACACTGGCCGACAGATGCAAAACGTTTCTAAAAAGGACACAGCGGACGAGAAAAATGTTCCATCCGTTGTTAGTCAAAGGGGCAAAATTTGTGGCATAACCAGAGCGGGATATAACACGGAAAGGAACATGGAGGGGGGAGGACGCAGGGGCGGATGGAAAGCAGATGCTCCACGGAAGCCTCGCAGATGAAGTTGGATGGGGAGCGGATTGGCCACATGCCCGCAAGCTTCCGGGGGGCTGCAAGCAAAGCATGAATTGCGGCACGGAAAGAGCGGATGCAGAGCGGATGCAGAGCGGATTGACAGAGGCGGATGCAGAGCGATGAAGCGGATGCCAAGCGGAAGCCTTAGCGAAGCCTAGCAGATGCCTAGCATTCACTGGCGCATGCAGGGAGGATGCATTGTGTCAGGCCCCGTGGTTATAAAGGGAGGCAGCTCCCAAGCAGTCACCATTCAGAGGAAGACCTGCTTCCAGAGACATCGAACTGCCTTGCCAGCCTGCCCTGCTGCATGCCTGCCTGTCGCTTTGCTGCCTGCCTTTCCTAGCCAGCCTGCCTGCCAGCCTCCCTGCCAGCCTTGCTGTCTGCCTGCCTGCCAGCTGCCTTCCAGCCTCCCTGCCAGGCTTCCTTGCCAGCCTTGGTCTGTCTGCCTGCTGCCAGCCTTTGCTGCGAGCCTTGCTGCGAGCTTGCCTTCGAGCCTCCCTGCCAGCCTTGCTCCCTGCCTGCCTGCCTGCCTGCCTGCCTGCAGCCTGCCTGCCTGCCTGCCTGCCTGCCAGCCTTGCTGCCAGCCAGCAACCCACAAACATGGGGAAGAAGAGGAAAGCCTCAACATTCGCTGCCAGCCTGGAAAAGAGGGACAGGGCCACCCTCCACCCCCTGGCCCTCACTCTGCTTCTGCTGGGGCTTCCTGTAGCATGGGCTCACTCTCTGGGGTTGGGGCTTCTGCTGCTTCTGCTTCTGGAGGAGCTGATGATGCTGCTTATGGTGGTGGTGCTTCTGTCTCTGCTTACTCTGCTGATACTGCTTTGGCGGTGGTGCTTCTGCTGGTGCTTACTCTGCTAATGGTAACTTCTGGCGGTGGTGCTTCTGCTGATGCTGCTTCTGGAGGAGCTGCTGATGCTGCTTTATGGGCGGTGGTGCTTCTGCTGGTGCTTACTCTGCTGAAGCTGCTCCTCGTCCTGCTGGTTCTGCTCGTCCTGCTAGTCCTGCTGGTCCTGCTCTCTGCTGGTCCTGCTCGTGCTCCTGGTCCTGCTCGTGCTCCATGGTCCTTCTCGTGCTCCTGGTCCTGCTCGTGCTCCTGGTGCTGCTTGGTGCTCCTGTCCTGCTGGCCGCTGCTGGTGCTTACTCTTGCTCGTGCTGATCCTGGTCCTGCTGCTGCTGGTGCTGCTGCTGCTGATGGATGATCCTGCTGGTGCTGCTGCTGCTGGTATGTTGGAGGAGCAGCCCCTACAACCTGGGAAGCCCTCTGATGAGGGCCCATTTGGTCCTGCAAAGGAGGAAGAGGCAGACGTGAGAACGGAGAGGAGCAATACAACATCGAGGAGGGAACATGAGATTGAGGTGCTGGAGTGGCTGA
>BHFT01034852.1:0-32364 GCA_004320025.1 Laticauda laticaudata | reverse complement strand
TGCCATAGAAACCATGACCATGGATATGGACCCGACAAAGAACTACACGCCATAGGGACTGCCGAGACAATACGTAGACATGCAGCTGGGAACACTTAACAGTGCTGTGTCATGGCCCTAAGCTGCAAGCAAGCTGACTATAGTTACAAGCCAGCGTACCGCACTTGGGCTCTTGTTCCATGTTCCGATCGCTTTACGTGAATTAATATAAAGAGTATGGTTGTGGAACCCCGCGCTCCCTTGCGACAAAACCCCCCTTCTTTTCTTGGATGGAACTAACTGGCTCGACGGCTGGTGATCGTCAAGAAGACGCAAGACCACAACAAGGGGGGCCATTTGCGGGAGCAAAAATTCTGGGAAACCGCAGCGAAAGACGATGGTAGGTAATAACGCCGCCCACTCGCCCATTCAATTCACTTGATGAGGAGGATTGGGAGCGTAAATCGATTGATTTGCTTATGTTTTTTGGGAAAAGCGAAACGAACTGCAGAGAAATATCTGACCAAAGGAAAGGGCTGTCTTCCGTTTACACACTGCTGACCAGCCGTCTTATAAAATGCGCGAAGATAAGATGATCACAACAGCATGACATGGCCATGAGACTAAAGAAGCTCAGAGCACTATATACGCACCTGTGGTTATCCAACAATGAGTCGAAAAAGACTACGAATTCTACAAGAGAGACCAAGAAGAAGATGAAACATACGGGGGAATTTGATAAACAGCCCCTGAAGCACACATTCGGAGGAGGCCTGCGAGTTCCAGAACATGGGACAACATGAAGCGACTGCGTGGTTTCCTCGGACTGAAGGACACTACACTCAGAGTAAGCTGTCTGAAATAGAACCAAGACATAACCCTTAGGACAGCCAGATCTGAGGTACCTAAGTTACTCATATCAAAGTCTCTTCATGGCCAATCCAAGAACGGCCTTTTCGGCCAATCAGAATAGGGAACTTGGAGCCTACCAAGTTCCATACATAACAATACTGATTGTTGATATTGCATTATTATTATTAGCAGCAAAAGACTCCTGTTTCTTTAATTGTATATAAATGCATGTCTAGTTGGTAATTGCAGGAAAAAAATAATATTTATGAAGTTAGGAAACAATGTGGAGGATAAAACAATTATAGAAATTAACAGAGTTAGTGCTTTAAAGAAATTCTATGTCTCAATAAAATAAATATATTGAAAAACTTTCTTAGATTTCTTCAAATAAGAGATGTAAATACAACAAAGATTAAACGGCAGGTTATTTGAAACAATTTTGTACAGTGAACAAATATCTGGCATCCAGAAAGACCAACATTTGGGGGGGGNGGGGAGCAGGGCTTAGCAAGTCATTTGGCACAAGATACAAACAAATGCTGAATGTTTTATGACCAGTATCTTTCTATTGCAGATTAAATCATTTAAATTTTTGTGAAATAGAATATAATCATACCTGCTAAGGAAATGGCCTCCACACCTAATCTTTGCAAGAAATATATACACATTGTAGATACTGAAGCTGATTAAAATAGTATCAGTTGAACCTACAAAATGAATGGTAGTTTCTAGAATTATTCCTACAATATCAAGTCATGAACTATAAATGAAAAGGGATCACCAAATCCAGATTACTTTGTCACATCTCTGCTGCTATAGAAAACAAAAGATACAGCCTCAGGACTGGGGCTAGGTAGAATACATTTTAATGTTATGTTGTAACATCTATCCAGCCATTACTAGTTAGCTTCCATTAAGAGGCAGATGATAGCATCTGGCTGAATTTGGCTTATCTTTAACAAAAAAAAGGTGTTGCACGTGCAGTTCTCATTTGTACTTAGATTGGATCATCTAGGAATTACAGTGCAGTAAAATAGCTCAAAAGGTGGCAATGGCAAACGAGTTCTTTATTGTTGCTAAAGAAGTCTATGGATATGTTTATGAAGTTACCAGGGATTGAAGTTAATTTAAAGGAGCTGAACTTGACTTTGCTTTTTATGAGTTGTTCAGTAAAGCCAAGCTAGGTCAGGAAAAAGACATCACAAGGACTATTAGAACTCTATCGTTGTAAGCCAGGAGTGTTAAACTCAAGGCCAGCAAGACAGATCCGACCTACGGAGTGCTTAGATCTGGTCTGCAGGGCTGCCCTGGAAACAGCAAAGGACCGGCCTGCGGATGTGGCCCTCCTGAGCTTTTTTCACTGGCAGAGGGTTGCAGGAGGCCATCACAGCTGGCAGAGCGCTTGGACCACTACAGGCACCCCTGACACGAATGACATCAAGCTGGCCACGCTCTCACACCCCCTCCAGTCAAACACAACCCTCATGTGGCCCTCAATGAAATCAGGTTTGACACTCCTGTCAAAGGCTATAATAACAGGTTCTTGAAAGCTTGACAGAATTTCCATATGATCCCTCTTATACCAAGGAGACTCAAAGAAGGGGTCTCTTGAATTTTTTTCTCATCTTCTCTTCCTTTCCAGGGCTAAGTACATATTTATCTAATTGTTCTAGCATTTCTTCTTCAAAATTAGCTCCATACTGCTCTACACGCTTAAGCTGTAGATTCTTGTGCTTTTGAATATAAGAAATACTTTTCATCAGCTTGTCTCCTATCTTATCAATTAATATTCAGAACTGACTTACAATCAATTGCTTTGTGAATTGGTTCAGTCATCCAGGGCTTCCAAGATCATGTAGTGAGCATCACAATTAAACTTTCAACCTGGACTTCTATATGATATCCAGATCAAATCTATGGTGAAAGCAATTTGCTATTGAATGTAGGGAGAAGAATATTTTAACAAGGGATAGGTTATATAATACATATGAAATGTGTTTTGTTTTAAAACAATTTTTAGTATTCAGATAATTTTTATATTTATAGAATTATAAGAAGTGAAGCTTCCTTTTTGCACCTGGGGCAGGAAAATCACTATAGTATGGTGTGAATTTCATAAATGCAGGTGGTTGTCACTGTAGTTCTACAGAGCTTCTTTCTCTTGTTTGGATTGCATTTGGTATATTTGATTCTTGGTAATTAAAATAATACTTTTATGTACATAATAAATTCTCATAAAACAATGTACAAAATGAAAAGGCTACATCTGATTTTACAAAGCTGAGCTATTGCATATATTCTTGACCATGAGTCACATATTTTACAATTATAGATGTTTACTGTAATAAGTCTTACCATGATCAAATTAAAATGTGACAACAAGGTGGTAATTCATTAACTTGTTAATGTTAGCTTAGTTACTTCTAAATTATGCTTGCTTTTTATTATGCTCTTCATCTGGGGTTTTCTCTGTACAATTGAACAATTACACAAGTAATAGTCTCTGACTTCTAGAGCCCTTCAATGTATTTTCTGTAGTAATGTCTGATATGTTTTGTATTTATCTGAACATGCATTTGTTTTCTGATTACAGAGATTCTGTTTATGGAGAGTATAGCATTCTCCTTTGAGTAGCCCGAAGACAATACCTTTTACAGTTTAAGATCTTTAAAAAGTTCTCAGTATCAGATCACTAAATTATTAATATTCACTGAAGTGATACTGATTGGACCATCCTCACTTAGTTTTGTTTTTGATAGGCATGATTCAACTACAATTCCTTGATTTCCTTACCTGGAAATTTGAAATATGTAAACCCACCATTTTTGGAGGGCACCATGTTGAGGAAACTGTCCTGGAGAATTAGAGGACAAGGGCAAGCAAAGAAAACATTTCGTAGAATGATTCCATGAATTAGGAATTTTGAATTATGATTTTAATATGTAGTGATTTACTGTGAGACTACTGTGAATGCTTTCATATGGTGGGATGTGCTATTATATTCCTCTGGGGCAATGGATCATATCACCAAATATGCAGTAAAGTTTTTTTCTATTGAGTTAACATGGGGAAAGTTGTATCCATTTTATTATTGTTATTCGTCCAAGAACTTTCTACACTGAGTGATTTCACCCACGGAATCCAGACTGATCCTACGCTTTATCATGCATCTTTCAATCATGTGATCTTACTCAGTGTTTTGTAGTTATGCAAGACCATACTGTGGTTGTATTGTATTTCTATTCTCCAAAGCACCTGAAGGCAGGACAAGAAGCAATGGATAGAGACTAATCTAGGAGAGACCCAACCTAGATGACAGAATTTGCCTTCAGAAGTTGTGAGTGCTCCAATGCTGGAGGTTTTTAAGAAGAGATTGGACAACTATTTGTCTGAAATGGTATAGGGTTTCCCGCCTAAGCAGAGGATTAAACTAGAAGACCTCCAAGGTTCGTTCCAATTCTTTATTCCGATATTCTGTTACTAGCTGGATACCTGTGCTATCAAACTATGTGATCGGGCTTAGTTTTTGGGGAGGAACATAAGGGGGGGAAATTCTGCCTCTGCCTACCAGAATCCATCGGTATTCATCTAGCTAGTGTCCTTTCAGTGTGAGAGTTGAGGGCTGTTTGGAAACTGAAACAGTATTTGCTGTGTGAGCAAGAAGGAGACAGCAAGGAGCCGGGTGTGGCTTAGCTCAACTGTTCCGTACTAAAGCTGGTTGCTGCTGTGAAACTAAAACTGAAACTCCTCTCCTCTGCTTGTGTTTTGCATTTGGAAGAGATTTCTTTTCAGATGGGGTGGGGGAGTAGAACTCCTTAGCATCAGAGCGTGTTAATAATAATATATGAAATATTGATGCTCTGGTTGTGATTTTGAAAAATCCTTTCTTAGTGAACCTAGAAGCCAAGAGGAACATACGTGCCAAATTTCAAGTTTGTAGGCTTCACAGTTCTGGAGATTTTGTGGTGATGCATGAGTGGTGTTTCTTTTTATATACAGTAGTAATTCAGTGAAAATTGCTTAAATTCCATTAAGAGGTTAGGCTGTTTCTTTTGATGTAGTTTACTGAACCATCATTTAGGATAGATCAGCTAAACCAATGATAAATTATTTAGGGCATATGATTTCTAGATTTCAGTAGTTGCCACTGAAACATTATTGGTTGACTGATAGAATTTAAAACATCCATCAAAATGACATGCTGACATTTCCGTCTCTGAATCCATGTCAGACCATATTTTTTCTTTTAGAACTTATAGTAGATGTAAAGCAGTCAAAGAATAGTCAAAAGTCTCGAATAATTCAGGTTGTCTTTTCTGCTGATGAAAGATTTATTTGTTTTTCTAGTGCACATTTTCTGTGTCTTGTCTCAGTATAAAAGCCTTGGGGAATGGGATTGTCGATCTAGCTGTCAGGATGTTGTTAGTTGTAATCTATATTTTGTGTCTCTTATTTCACCTCAGTGCTTATTTTCTCTGTAATATCCATTGTGCGTTTTGCTTTCCTGCTGTTTTTATGTTGAATGTATTTATTCTTGAACAAATAGGGTTCTTTTTAGCCAAAGGAAAATCTATTTAAAAAGGAATGCAGAAAACAGGGAAATGGTAGAAAAAGTTGATTGTGGTATATTAAAATGCCTTTTTGTTATTCTACAAGAGCATATGAGGCCTTTCACATTCACAGCTAGAAGCTTGAAACCTAGAACTATTTGCTACCATCCCGAGATACTGAAGGTATGTGGTAAGACTGCCATTTGACTGGAGTCAGTTATATTTTCTTTAATGTTTTTTATTTTTTTTTATTTTTTTTCAATAAACAATGATATGCCTTCCTCTCCCTATAGCCATATATTGTGTATATTCCACAGACATGAATAATTAGTCCAGGATGAAATAGTTCACATCCTGATGACTCTGAAGTTGAATATATAACTGTTATTATTAATCTGGTTTAAGTTTTTATACTACCTGCGTAGTATAGTAGCTAGAGTGCTAGATCTAGCTTAGGGAAATTAACATTGGAATCCACTTAACCAAGGCATTTCCTAGATGATTTGGGCTGGTCTCTTTTATAGCCCATTGTACCTCACAGGTTTTTATGGTCGAAATATTAAAAAAAAACTTGCATTCTCTGAGAAAAGGCAAGATAAAATGCAATGCACAATATTTGATGCAATTAGTCTTATTTTTGTTTTGAGAAATTTCATTAATTAAAATTTAAAAATAGAATAGTATTCACACTGTTCTTTATGAATAGCAGTAAATATTTGCAAGATTTCCTTCTTCAGTACCATCTGCCTACCTCGTTAGATCTAGGACTCTGAGCTGTTTATGTGTTCTTTTGATCACAGTTTGTTTCCTACAGAGTCCACTCAAATATGTCTTTTCAGTCACTGCCCCATCCTTTGGAATAGTAGACATTTGGATAGCCCCTTTTCTTCTGGCTTTCAGAAAGCCTATAAAAGACATGACTATTTCAATAAACCTTGAAAACAGAGTTTCTATGACTATCCCCCTGAGTGACTAGTTATTTTTAATTGCAGTATGTTTTAGAATATTGACTCCCAGATTACATATGTGGTTTTATAATGCATGCTATTTATTTTAGTTTTTGATTAGGATATATTTAATCCAAATTATAGATTGAGAAGTCAGTTGATTAATGCAGCATATAGACCCTGTAAGTAAATAAGGATTGATTGAAAGCACTATAGTAGAGCTAAACTGTTACATATTTAAGCTTAAAGGCAGATATGTGATAGTTATATTTTTGTAAAATCTTTTCAGTCGAAAATGTTTTTCCACCACAAAGTTTCATACTTATTCTTAATTAATGGGTCCAATACTTCTCTTCGTTCTGTGAGCCAGCTCTTGATTTTTAGAAGATGTTGGGAAAAAAATTCCTTTTGGACCATGCAATTGTCAATGGCGGTTTTAGAGTTATCCTGTACCAACAGGAAGACAGAATGTTGCTGCAGGGACAACTTGCTTCAGGCAATGGAGGGAGAGCTGGGTGTGTGGGCAAGCAGATGGGCAGAGCATAGAGCAGAGAGGTAGCCGTAGTCTTCCCATTTTCATACTCACTACCATCGTTGCTGATCTCTGAGCTAAAGAGGCAGGGGACAGTAAGGGCAGTAGACAGGGCAGATGGCGGAAAGATGGTGGTGTCCAGGGGCATCCCATTTTTACACATACCCAGTTCCTGCTATCCTTGGCCTCTTCAGCCTGGAGCTTGGCACAGCATTATGGTGGCCAAGTGTGTGTGAAAATACGATGACCCTGGCTGCCACCGCCATTCTGCATCCACTTTCCACTCTGCCCAGCTCTCTCTCTGCCCACCCATGTGAGTTGTCCCCATAGCAAGTTGGCCATATGAATTGTCCTGTGGCTACTTGGCAATGGCAATCTGGCAGCAGTGAACTAGCTGTGTCAAACTGGCTGCATCAAGTTGTCGTAGATCTACAAGAGGAACAGACCTATTTATTTGAATACAATATCCTAGAATTAGTACTATATAACATACTTGAAGTGCTTGAAGTTCCTATAAGAGATGCAAATTCATCTCAGTGGTAGGCAGAATTACGGTAGAGATTCATAGAAAGTGATCCAGGTATTTGTTGTCTAGGTCTGGGTAAGTTTGCTGGTAATAATAATACCAATATTAGAAACTTTGAAATTGAGTCATAAGTAGCTTTGGGGGGGTGGGATCGGTCATGACTTTGAATGATTCCTAAGTGGCTAGTTGTATGTTTAGGACTACACGTACATAATGAGACTAGGTCTTTCTGCAGATTAAAAAATGTTAGGAGTCACAAGACAGATAATGTTTTTCTAAAAAATTATATTCTGTACCCCAAAATTCATGGGTGAGAGAAAGCTGTTGGTGGGGAGGGAAAATTATAATCCCAGTAGCAACATTATCACTGGTATAGTAGCACGTCCTAGTATGATTTAGGAGCCCAAAATACATTTGTTAATATTTATCTCATAGGTACATAGAGGATTGCCATTCTTGTTTCAAATATATGTGTATTAAGGCAACTACAAATGCAATGAAGCAAAAGGGAACTAAAATAAGTTACTTTATTTTTTGTTCAAAAAAAATAAGAGCATTCTTCATTTTGCCTTGGACTGGTTCCTTAAAAGAACATTCTGTGTTGGTTAATGTATTTAAACTGAGTTCTGATGTATTTAAACTGAGTTCTTGCTTAATGTTTAATTTTCTTGGGTATTGGCATGTTGGATGCTGATTCTGACTTTAATAAACTCAGCTATTCTAATTACTTATTGGGCCCAAAGTAATGTGACACCATCTGCATGAGAGTTTGGTATAGAGACAAAGATTTAATCTCTTTCTGCTTCTGGAGTCCACAGAGTACATGAAATTTTCATGGGGGGAGAGGATATCCCATCATTTTCATGGAGAGATTGCTTTCTTTCTTTCAAATCTGACATGATCCACATCAGGGAAAAGCACTAAAGCTCTCTTCCCTTCATGGCATAGTTCCATTTAACTTCTGCACTTCCTATAGGTAAAAGAAGAATTTGCTCATTATGGTTAAAATATAATTTGGCAGTAGGTTATGATTTTTATAGCCAAGTTTGCTTTTGTAAAAAAAAAGAAAAAGACCCTTAGTTTGAAAGAAAAGACTGTAACTTGAATACTAATATTTCACAACAGTCTAATGAGATTGCCAAATAACTGCTGATAAGATTGCAGCCCCTGTCTTATCTATTAATGTTTCCAAAATTATTGTCCCAGAATTTATGACTTTAGAAAGGATTGTTCTTACAGCACATTCCTGGAAATATTGAAATGACAAAATTGATTTTTCTCTATTTATAGACTTGATAATGTGCTTTTCACATTAAAAAAAAACACTTAAAAAGCACATGGTTTTTATTCTGTCCTATGAACAAGAAATGTGTTTGGGTAAGGGTAAACTGATTGGAAATCAATGTACTTGATCAAGTCCCAGCTCAACATATATCCATGTATTTATTTATCTGTGCTGTTTAGTAGCAGAATAGCTAATTCAGCAACAATAATGGAATGATACAACAATGCTTTGGTTTCTTTTGGCGGCCTGAAGACTATTAAACAGAATGCTGTGGCAATTGGCATTTATATCCAAGAGAATAAAAATAGAACCCTAGAAACTGCTATTTTCTATTACCTTTCTGTCAATATTCTTTGACTAAGTGTTAACAGTGCAGCATGCTCTTAGAATCCTTTTAAATAGCTTTAAACAATTCAAAAAAGCTACCTTGCAAAATAAGAATGTTTTGCCACAAAGCAGAAAACCCATATTCCGATAATAAGTGGGTAACAAACTATCCATTTGCTAACACAGTAAATATCAGTTGTCTGATGGATAATAGATAGGAAATTAATGTGTTCCGAATCAGTAAGAATTGAACTGGCAAATATTGGATTGGACACAAAAACTGGTGAATTTCACAATTTATAATGGTTGCCTAGGATTTAAGTGATTAACCGTATTTTACCAGTTGTCAAGCCTGGTCAGGTAAACCTGATCATATGCAGCAATCCTTCAGTTAAAATGGAGAAAAGGACAGGATACAATTCATTTTTTTCAAGGTGACATTAGGGAGAGTAGTGAGTATGGTATGAATCTGACATAGGGATATGGTAAATTAAAAAGACAAATTTGTTTGGTGGCTTAGTTTGCATGTGGGTGTTAAAGACAGAGAGATGCAATTTAGAGGTGTTGGAGAATAATCAGTGGGCCAAGGCAAGGCAATTACACAATCTGTAGATCGTCAAGACACTGACTGGACAGATGGGAGAAAAGTGTGAATGCAGAGTGGAGTTGAGCAATGGGTGGCACCAATTATACTGTTGTAGGATGAAGTGTGCCAACCAATGCTGTCTGTGTGGCTGGAGCAGGATCAGCAACAGTGATTCTTGGTGATTCTTACTGACACCATTGTTGAACTTACTTGCTAAGCAGATCTGAGGGACTAGATCAGGGGTGGGATTCAATTTTTTAACAACTGGTTCTGTGGGCATGGCTTAGTTGGAGGTGTGGCTTAGTGGTCATGTTATTGGCTGGGCATGGCCAACTCAATATCACTCACATTGAGGCATGCATCTCCTCGCCTGGCCTCTCATGACTGTGGGGATGCTGCAACAGTCATAAGTGTAAAAAATGGTCATTAGTCACTTTTTTCAATGCCATTGTAACTTTAAATGGTCACTCCACACAAGCAAAAGAGGGAAAGAAAACTCCAGAGAAGTTCCTGAGACAGGAAGTCTAGTCCTGCCAAGAATATCATAAGGGTTAACGTAGAGGCAGTTTCTGTAAGCAACACCAGAATGTTTCCTTCCTGCCTTCCTTACAGGATTAGGCCAGTAATTTCTTCTAATAACTGATCTCCAAACTGCTAAGAATGTTAGCAACCAGTTCTAACTAATAGGTGAGAACTGGTCGAATCCCACCCCTGGACTAGATGCAACAGTGGCTCTGAAGTGGAACTGGAGAGCAACAAAATAAGGCACCCGCATCCAGGGACCACAAACTGGATTTGGAGTGGCAATGGCAACTGCTGGATCTGGAGGATAAGAGTCATCTTTCAGGTCATCACCAATAATGAAGAAGACTGGGAGAGTGATGCTTGAGCCAGGGAAAGTGGTGTTTTGTGGGACTTAGAATGGCACTTGTAAGCAGCTACAGAGGTGCTTGGGAAGTGGACTATGAGACATTTGGGGAGAAGGGAGTCAGACCTACTAGTGGTCCACTGTTGCAGGGTTTGGGGATGTGGAATATGGTTCCTATTATCCCTATGCCTTGGATGTGCCTGCTTTGTGCAAATGCCTAAGGGGAGGGGTTGCTCTTAATCTGCAGTATACTGGCCCCTTGAGTGAGAATGGAGGGGAGTGAGAGTAGCCTGATGCTACTCTCCATGGTGATACAGTGATTAGAAGCAGAATTTCAGGCTAACTCTGGTCCCTGCCAGGAGTTTGATTCTGACTGGCTCAAGGTTGATTCTGCTTTCCATCCTTCTGAGATCAATAAAATGAGGACCCAGATTGTTGGGGGCAATATGCTGATTCTGTAAAGCACTTAAGGCTATAAAGCACTATAGAGCAGTATGTAAGTCTTAGTGCTATTGCTGTTTATTTCTAGTCTCCTGCAAAAGATGTCCATTGCAGACAATGGGTTCATTTAACAACCATTGCAAACAAAATTGTAAAATCAGGTCAGTCATGTGATGACTCCCTTAACAAGTGGCATGACGTACAACTGTAATTCCAGGCTCAAGTACAGTCATAAATCAAGGATTACCTGTAAGCATTTTGAATTTACCTACACAAAGCCTAGAGGACATATTTGTGGTAGAATCTGGCACTGAGTTAGGGGAGAGAAAAGTAAACAAAAACACTAGTCTTGAATCATTGTTATACTCTCTAATTCTTCACAGCATTTATCAGGTAGTTATGCAGAGTATGCTTTAGTTTTGCAAAATGTTTGTGAAGATTCCCAGTCATCCAGGTTATAGCTGTCCCAAAGGGGATTTTCAAAAGGCAACTAGTTTTTCTTAGGTTTTTTTTTTCCTTGAAAATATTTTGCTTCTCATCCAGGAAGCTTATTCAGTTCATTTCAGTCTGCCAAGATTCTGTCTATTTCGGTGAGCAGCAATAAGGATGTTGCTTTGAACATTTACACATATCACTCTTGATTTCCCATGCTTGACAGTTTCCCATGCCTGACAACATCCTATAAATCCCCAAAGTAACCATAGGGCAATTTTTTTTCTTTTTACAACCTTGTAGTTCCTTTATTTGGGATAGTCGGGTTGCTGGATGGAGTTGATGCATTTACTGGCCAGATGTCCTTCCTGATGCCTATATGGAGTTTGCAGCAGATATCTTCAATTGCTGATGCACAGTGAGAGAGTAGAATAGAGACATACTGCGAATAGAGACATACTGCCTAGCACCAGTGAGGGAGATACTGTACACTCTATCCACCTTTCTATCAGGAAGTACAATTTGTTGAAAATTGTTAGGAGTTGGAATTTGTTCAATGGGATGTGGGTAATTTTTTATTAGGGGGTCAGCTGAGCAGTTCACCAACACATTGTATAAGTTGGGTGAAGGATGATTGTCCTGTAGAGTAGGAATTGATAAGAGAGACAAAACATATCTAATTCTCTCATTGTATTTGGTGAACTGGCTTCTAATGGCTTTATTGAGGGTGGCTAATTTATTTTTGAGGAGGAGTCAACTATTTAGAAAAACACATTTTAGCTTTATATAAAAATAATCATGCTGGCAGTATCAAATTATTGTAGTATGCATGTACATGTCTCTGCTGTTATTAAGAAAAAGAAAACAAAAGACGTAAAACCAGTGTTTTCTAATGGAAATACCTTGATTTAGGCACAGATACTCCTTGACTTACAATAGTTTGTTTAGTGAATATTCAAAATTACAATGGCACTGAAAAATGTGATGCATGGCCATTTTTCATAGTTACAACCTTTGCAGCTTCCCCATAATCATGTGATCAAAATTCAGGTGTTTGGCGACTGGTTCATATTTATGACCTTTGCTGCATCCCAGGGTCATGTGATCACCTTTTGTGACCCACGCAAAGTCAATGGGGAAGCCACATTCACTTAACCATGTTACTAACTTAACTGCAGTGATTCACTTAACAGCTGTGGCAAGAAAAGTCATAAAATGGAGCACAACTCACTTAACAAATGCCTCAGTTAGCAACATAAATTAAGGGCTCAATTGTGGTCATACGTCAAGGACTATCTGTACAGCAGATATGTTTTGCTTTGTGGTTGCTATGGCCATTGACTCTTCTTATTACAGTTTCCACTATTCAGTAAACTTTGTTGGCATAATACTTGTAAATACACTCAAGCTCCCATGTGAACCTCATTAGAACAGTAGTAAAGTTGATCTTGTTTTCACTGGCTTTATTTCTTTTTTTTATCCAAGTTGGAGTGATATTTTTCATGATTGCTTCTTTTTTACTCAGACATCAGGAACTCAAATTTTGCTATGTGTTTGGAAGAGACAAGTGCAGAGTGAACATACAAACTATAGTTCAACAAACAAACCAATTCAATATTCTCCTAAGTATTCTTTGCATTTCTGTAACTTAATGTTGGAGAAATGAGTTTGGAATTGACTTGCAGAAGTAATGGGAGTTTGTTTTGTTTGTGTATTTTAGGTTCTAGATATGGTTCCTGTTTTTTTTTAAAGTTCATTTTGAGTGACTTACATTAACAATTAAGCAAAGAAAACCTTTGAAATTTTTCTTCTTTTTATTTTTTAATATTAGTAAAAAGGCACATGTTTTGAGAGAAAGCCTGCTTAGTGGAAATTAATTAACCAAGAACTGCTATCATTTGTAATAACTTTTACTGCTTTATTTATTATTGGTTTTTATGATTAATAGGTGTTATTGATCTATTGTTGTATTTCTCTTGTGCCTTGAATCAATTAAACTCATGTACTGCAATTATATTCTGTTACTTTACTTAAGAGTTGCAAATATAAATTGTCTCATAAATATTTTAGTTGAGTGATAATTTGACAGTTTGTTTTAAAACATAGCAAATTATCAGAGAAAAATAACACAGAAAAAAGTTGAGAACTCTTTCAAAGGAACCTTATTTAATTGTAGATTACAAACAATAGTCAAAAATGTTCACAAATTATATACTTTATAGTTACATGCAAATACAATTATTATGTGAGGACCTCAGGTTGTATTGTGAGTTATAGGCCCTAATGTTAAGTCACATATGAGGGTTTTCTTTTTTACAATGGCATTTGGTAGTATATTAAGAGCTGCAGTTTAGGATCATTGATATCAGTCAACAATAGTTTCAAAATATAAACTAAGTTAACATCTGAGCCATATTAATTCCAATAACAAGAAACAGAAAATGATTTCTTCACATTCTTCTCTCTTTTGTACGCATTTTCATTGTTTTACAGTAAGATTATTTAACACCTGACATAAATGGAGAGCCAATTTGGTGTAGTGGTTAAGGCATCAGGCTAGAAACTTAGAGACTATGAGTTTTAGTTCTGCTGTAAACACAAAACCAGCTGAGTGATCTTGAGCTAGTTACTTACTCTCAGTCTTAGGAGAGAGGCAATGGCAGACCCCGAATAAAAAATCTTGTCAAGTAAACTATATGCCAGAGCAGTTTCTGAGAATTGGAATGATTGAACAGAACGGGAAAAATGGCATAAATATTGCATCTCTGGGTATTAGTGAGATTACACATAAATTAAAATAATTTAATATAATAAATATAAATTGAACTTTCTTGCCTACAATTACTGCCTTATAATTACAATTAAAATAATCTACAGTTATTGCATCTCTGAATTTCTCATAGATTAATGGAGTACATTAGTAGAAGAATATTTTAAAGTTTCAGGATTTTTTCCCTGATTTAACATTTAAATGTAAATTATTAGTGTGAACTGTGTTGAACTGTGTTGAAAAATTCTGCTCAAAAGCCAGTTTTAGAATTGTGAATTTGGAGAAACCAATGGAAGTGGTGCACTAAGCAAGTTCAGAAAACTGAAAATATCACAAGTTCAGGATTGGCTGATATCTGTAAATGTATAAATCTGTATATCTGTACATTTATCTTGGCACTGAGGAGTCTGATTTATACTGCTGCTGATGCCCAGAAGCTAGCTTTAATGTACTGTGCATAACCTGGTTATTCAGTTTTATGAATTCAAGTTGAGTTATACTTGCCCAAAATACCTCACTGGCATTTTTCACTTATCTGAGTTTACCAAACAGTTTTAATAGTAAATGTAAAAGTATCTATAGATTTCATTATAAATATATACTATTCCATGTTGAAAATTCTTTCTTCTGTTTATAAGAAGTTTACTGTTGGATTATACTGAAGTCCAGGATAGTTCTGGATTCTATTTCACACCAGAATCAATCACATGTCTATTAGAAATCCATAAGCAAGCCAGCCAAAGAACAAAACTTCTGTTGCTGCTGCTCTCTAGCAATTGGCATCTCGCCTGTGAACCTAGACAGTCATCATGGCAGAGCCATTTTATTTTTTAAAGCTGTCTAAGTTAGAGGCAATCACAACTCTGTTGGAAAATTTTATAACTTGTGCGCTGTATGAAGTTCGTAACAATTTTCAGAGATGGAAATCTTTTCTAAAATAGCAAGCAGTGAGCCAGCTTCATTTTTCTGGGACAAGCCTTTGTATCCTGATATAGTTAAACACTGCCACCTAGAGTTTCTGAGATTTTGCACCAGAGTGCTAAATTGAGAATGAACATTTCTTGACTAAACACCCCAAATTAATCGTTAGCAACTGGAGTCCTTTCATAAGAATGAGTATCCACAGAACAATATTTGCTTGTATAGCTGGCGTATTAGCATCAGGGATGGTATTTATTTTGTTACTGGATACAATCATCTTGAGAAAGGAACATTCTTTTATTTGTCCTGGATGAATTCATAAATACTGTACAAACTGAAGTTTTAGGCAAACTAAATGAATTAACGACATTAATTTGACTTCATTGATTTTTATACATATTTCTAGGTTCATGACTTTGTTTCATCCTATTCCCTTTTTCTATCTACTCCCATATATTATTTCAATACCTTGATATTTAATTGCATTGGAGTGGCATGGTGGCCTAGTAATGAAGACACTCTCCTTCAACCTGGAAGGTTGAGAGCTAAATCCTAAGTAGTAGGATTCTCTCTCAGGTCACAAAGAAAAAAAATATCTGCTGCAAACTCCACGTAGGCACCAGAAAGGACATCTGGCCAGTAAAATGCTCAGTTCCATCCAGCAACTCGACTACCCCAAATTAAGGGACTGCAGAGTTATAAAAAGAAAAAAGGCATGCACTGTAGTTACTCTGGGGAATTATAGGATGTTGTCAGGCATGGGAAATTGTCAACCATGGGAAATTAAGAGTGACACATGTAAATGCTCAAAGCAACATCCTTATTGCTATAGACGGAATCTTGGCAGATTGAACTGAACTGAAGAAGCTTTTTGGATGAGAAGTGAAACATTTTCAATGAAAAAAAAAAAACCTAAGAAAATGCAGTTGCCTTTTGAAAGCCCCTTTGGGACAATCATGACCTGGATGACTGGGAATCTTCAAAAACATTTTGCCAGACTAAAGTACACTTTGCATAACTTTCTGATAAATGCTATGAAGACTTAGGGAGCATAATAGTGATTCAAGACTGGTGTTTTTGTTTACTTTCCCCCCTAATTCAGTGCCAGATTCCACCACAAACATGTCTTCTAGGCTATGCATAAGTAAATTCAAAATGTATTACAGGTAGTCCTTGATTTATGACCGTAACTGAGCCTGGAATTACAGTTGTATGTTATGCCACTCATTAAGGGAGTCATCACATAACTGACTTGATTTTACTTTTTTTTTAGATGGTTGTTAAATGAACCCATTGTCTGTAATGGACATCCTCTGCAGGAAACTACTGTGTTTCTCACATTATAAGGCCGGGCCTTATATTTTTTTGACCCACAAAAAAACGGCTAGGCTGTCTTTAATTCAGGGGTGATTTAATTCCCCCGCTTGCATCCTCGGGTGGGCGGGCGGCGACATCTTGGGGTTTGGGAGACCTTTTCCTTCTCCCTTGCTGCCGTGGCGTTAGAAGAAAGCCGTGGCGTTTGGCGCAGCCACGTGCAGCCAGTCAGGGCTCCTCCCTGCAACCGGAGCCCTGAGGAGACACTTGGCTTCAGGCGGTCCTGTCGCCGAGTTCCGAGGGAAGGTGCTCGCCCGTGAGGGTCTCTACCCCTCTCTCTCTCTCTCTTCCCCGCAAGGTCATGCATGCGGCTGAGGGAGGAGGAGGCTGCCAGCCAGTTCCTTCTGCTTGCTGAGAGGTGAGGAAGCCGTGGGCTTTGCACAGCAAGCGAAGTGCTGCTTGCCCGGGGTGAATTTAGGAACGAGGGCAGGAGGAGACAATGCACGCACCCGCGGCTCGCTTTCCCGGTTCTGCCCAGCCTGCACGGCTCTGGCGTGGCTCTGGCGGATGAGTGGAGGGTCCGGCAGGGAGGCGCTCGCTGCCTTGGTGAGAGCTCTGCACCAGGAAGGAGGGCCCGCCTGTCAGCTGCGCTGGGCCCCAGGCTAAGCTGATAGCAGCACTCCTTCCTGGTGGCGAGCTTCACCAAGGCAGCGAGCGCCTCCCCACGGATCCCCCACTCATCCTGCCAGGGCTGCCAGAGCCATGCGGCTGGGCAGAGCGGGAAAGCACGTGGATGCGTGCATGTTTTCTGCCTCTTCTAATCTCGCTGGGGGAAGCAGCGCTTCTTGCTATGCAAAGCCGCGGCTTCCTCACCTCTCAGCAAGCAGAAGGAACTGGCTGCAGCCTCCTCCTCCTCAGCCGCAGTACAGACGTTGACCTTGCGGGGAGAGAGCGAGAGAGAGCGAGAGCAGGAGAGATCCTCTCGGGCGAGCGCCTTCCCTCGGAACGCAGCGAGAGCAGCACCTGAAGCCAAGTGTTCAGGGCTCCGGTTGCAGGGAGCAGCCCTGACTGGCCACACGTGGCTGCGTCAAATGCTGCGGCGTTCTTCTAATGCTGCGGCAGCAAGGGAGAAGGAAAAGCAACGGTGGCGGAAGGTCTCCTGGTATGAAGTGCCCCACCAACACAGCAGCACCATATCCAGGCATGTAAGTACTTCCTAAATGCAAGCCCCCCCGCCATTCCCCCCCCATTTCACATGTTTAATATGGACCTTAATTTGGGGGGAGGGGCTTAATTCAATTTTATAAATGGAATGCCTATAAAACATGGTGGGGCTTCCTATTGGTGGAGGCCGTATTGTTGGAGAAACACGGTAGAAGGAAATAGCAATAGCGTTTAGACTTACTTGCCATTCCATAGCATTTTACAGCACTCTCTGAGTGGTTTACAATGTCAGCATCCTGCCCCCAACACTTTGGGTCCTTATTTTATCAATCTCATAAGGATGGAAAGCTGAATCAACCTCGAACCCCATCGGGATCAAACTACAGGCTGCACCACCACTATGGTTTCTGGCAAAAAAGTCCTACATTTCAATCATATGACCATGGGATGATGCAAACAGTCAGAAACTCAGGCCAGTTGCCAATCGCAGAAAATCTGACTGAGAATTAGGGCAGCTGTCGGAACTTTGAATCCGGGTCATAAGTTCCTTTTTCCTGGGTCCATCATAAGCTTGAATGATCACTAAGCAACTGATTGTAAGTTGTGAATTACTTGAACATTTATTCTTTTGGCAAAGTACACAAACAGCTTGGCAGTAGATTTGCTCCCTGTGGTGTAGTAGACCGAATCAGGCTCAGATAACAGATAATTAGAGTTGGAAGGGACCTTATAGGTCATCTAATTCAACTTTCTGCCCAAGCAGGAGACCCTACACCATTTCTGACAGATGGGAGTCCAATCTCTTCTTGAAAGTCTCAAGTAACGGCGCTTCCACAACTTCTGAGGGCAAGCTGTTCCATTGGTTGATTAATCTCACTGTCAGAAAGTTTCTCCTTATTTTCAGGTTAAATCTCTCCTTTCCATCCATTATTCCTTGTCTGGCCTTCAGATGCTTTGGAAAAGAGCTTGTCCTCTTCCTCTCTGTGGCAGCCCCTCAAATATTGGAAGACTGCTATCATGTCTCCTCTGTCCTTCTCTTTGCTAGACCAGCCATGCCCAGTTCCTGTAACGGTTCTTCATATGTTTTAGTCTCCAGTCCCCTAATCATCCTGGTTGTTCTTCTCTGTACTTTTTCTAGAGTCTCAACATCTTTTTTATAGTGTGGTGACCAAAACTGGATGCAGTACTCTAGGTGTGGTCTTACTAAGGCTTTATAGAGTGGTATTAGTACCTCACTTGATCTTGATTGTATCCTTCTGTTAAAGTAACTTAGGATTGCATTAGCTTTTTTGGCTGCTGCTGCACACTGCTGGCTCATATTTAGCTGGTTGTCCACTAAGACTCCAAGATCCCTCTCACAGTTACTGCTATTGAGCCTGGTTTCACCCAGTCTATATGTGTCCTTTTGGTTTTTTTGCCTAAGTGTAGGACTTTACTTTTTTCTACATTGAAGCCTGACATCTTTAAAGAGGTGTTGGGACTTCTATAGAAGTCTATAGGACTTCTATAGAGGAAACTTCTCTAGAAACAGAAAGGCAGAATAAATATTAAAAAAGCATTCCACTCCCCTACCCCCAATAAATTCCCTCCATTTAATGAGCACCTCAGTTTAATACCCATGATTATGTAATCATGTAATATGTAATCTTTTTTCCTATAACTATTAACTATTCTGTGTGGATATTTCACTACATCATTTGTCTTAGAAGCTGCATGGATAAATTTGAGACTAGAAAGTATGAAACCATATTAAACCATTCCAGCTATTTATTTAGACCCACATTCTAGATTTTATCAATAGCCAGTTACAGGTAATGGTAGTTTTTGTGATTAAGTCGACAAACACATTTGACAGAAATCATTCAGATTATTTAAAGTACATATGTTTAAGTTCCCAAGAACTCAAGCAATTATAACGTATAATCTTGGCCAAAAAAATTTCTTAGGTCACAAAAATTCAGAAGCAACCAAATGACTCAATAACAAAAATCAAATAAATATATAAGGAACAATACAGATGTCTTTCTAGAGCCATATAGTTCCCCCCTCTGTCTGTGTATGTATAATTTATCTTTATATCTTTTTCTCCAATGCAAACATTTTAAAACATTTTAGGAAGCAGTGGAAAAGTGGATATATAAGAGAAAAGATGAAGAAAGGTTCTATGTCAATAACTAAAATACCATAAAAGTTGAAAAAGACTCCTGTCCAGTGTAGCACTCAATTAAAGCACCCTGCATAGATAGTTGACTTGAATACATTTAGCAAAGGGTGAGCAATTGATTTCACTGTCAAATAATCTTCAGTGTATAGAAAGTTTTCCTAGAATTCAAATGGAGCCTGCCTTTTGTAGTTTAAATCCATGATTCTCTATTCTGCCCTTTGGGATGATGGCAAACAGTTAGCCTTCTGTGTGACACATCCTTTCAAATACTTCAGCTTCAGCCATAACAACACTAGAGCAAACAATAGCTACAAACTCAAGGTTAATTGCACCAAACTTGATTGCAGGAAATACGACTTCAGCAACAGAGTGGTCAATGTCTGGAATACACTACCTGACTCTGTGGTTTCTTCCCCAAACCCAAAAAACTTTAATCTTAGACTGTCTACCATTGACCTCACCTCTTTTCTAAGAGGTCTGTGGGGGGCGTGCATAAGTGCACCAACGTACCTGTCGTCCCTGTCCTATTGTTTCTTTTATATATATTTTTTATTTTTCTTATATGTATCCATGTATTCATAACTATATTTTACTTGTACCTATTATCTTGTAAGCAGTTGACAAATAAAAATAAATATTTGAAAAGTGCTGTTGTTTGCCCCCAAGTTTTCTTGACTCCAGTTTTCAAGTTTCATCATACTGCTGACTCATATTCAGTTTGCAGCTAATTTCTATTTCAAGATCTGTTATATATGTTATCACCAAGCCAAGTATTACCCCATTCTTTTCCTGTGCATTTAGTCTTTTTTTTTTGTAAGTAGAAAGTGTTGGGATTTGTTCTATTAAATTTTAATCAGAGAGAAGAATCGTCATTTAGCATGAAAAGTGTGTCCCCGAATCCGCTGTGTTACTTTATTATGTGAGAAGTGTTCCTGAGTTAGACGAGCACAGAATATTGGGAATCTATGCCAATACATGTCATTAGGCCAGCTGGTTGAGGTCTTCTAAGCATGGTGGGACAGGGAGAAGGCCAGGCCTTGGGCCTGGCCGGCTGAGTCTTCTGAGCATGGTGGGTGGCAGTATGGCCTGTCAATTTTTTCAACTTTCAATTTCCAAATTGAATGGGGAAAGGAAGAGGGATTGAAGGCAATAGGGAGGATAGGAGAGGCTTCTATGGGGCAAGCCTGAGGGAGAGAAGGGGATAGGATAAGAGAGGCTTCCCAGCTCATGATGGGAGAAATTGCAGCACTCCCAGTCATAAAGGTGGGCACATTGCCAAGTCCCCAAATTTTGATCACATGACTGGGAGGGTATTGCAGTGATCAAAACTTCAGACAGGGGCCGAAAGTCCCTTCATTCAGCACCATTGTAATTTCAAATGGACACTGAACAAATAGTTCTTAGTTGAGGACTACTGTATAAAAAGTGTGCAACAGCTGTTGTTGGATAAAATCTTCATTAACAAGTGGAATAGTTTAGCTTATATATAGCTAAAGTTACACAACAGAAGTCCTTGCTATTTACAAGGTTTCCAAGAAGAACACAGGGTCTTTCGCTGTGTTTTGGTTGGACAATTTAAGGCAAGTTCCCATGAGATGGGAAAATAGACATTTGATCAGGTACAAATGGGCTCTCTTGGCTGCTTAGGGTAAAACAGATAGAGAGCTAAGTTGCCATCTGTTTTTGTAACAAAGATGTCTTCGAAAATATTATCAGATGGAGTGGCTTTTTTTGAATGGCTTCTGCCTGGCTCAGATATTCATTCAAATTGGAGGGGTACAATTTTTTAGGTTGATGACTGCTTTAGTTGCTTTGAACTTATACTAGCAACTCCATCCCCAAAATTAGATGGCCCCAGGATAAGCATATGGGCATGACTAGAGCAAGAACTAAATTTGAGTTAATGAAAATCATATTGTTATTCTTTCAATAAATACTATATCATGGGATATACTGTATATTATATTTTTACCTTCCCTCATATTAAAAATTACAAAGGTTTAATGTAACCTTTGAAGATCTCCTGGGATTTTTGTTCAGGTTTGGGATGGGGAAATACTCCAATTGTGTGCTCCTAATTGAAATATTCCAAATGTTAGTGTGACCAAATTATGTGCACTCTTTTAATGGTATTGATTATCCCTTTGATAAGGAGTCATTCTACTTCAGGAATATATGTGATAGCACCCATCCATGTCTAATTGGAATGGAATCCCAGCTGCATGAGAGGAGCTCATATAAAATAACTCATGTACAATTAGATAATATTTTAAAAGACCACACTGTAATTCCTGGTTCTTCCTTTAGGCCCATAATTTTGATGCTTGGCAGGAACACAAGTTGTTCCTTGTTACAAAGCTAGCAATTTCTATTATTTTTGATTATTTATTTATTTTTATTTCTATTTTTTAAATGTTCATTAGAAGAAAGAGATGAGTTTATTAAAGCTTTAGCTTGATACCTCTACTTTCTGATCATAAATCATTTCAGAGAAAAGTTGTAGCTACTAATATATTTTAAAATGTGATTGGTGGCATTACTTTTTTTTTGCAAGTAAATAAAAATCTCTAGTCCTGAGCTGACATCCCTACATTTAATTTTTCTCATGTGAAAATATTGAACATGGTGAGTCTCATTATCTGTTAATATGATTGGATTAAAACAGCTTTATTCCTTTCAAGATGGTTATCTTTTTAATATATTTTATAAAAGTCATCAACTTTTATCTGATTCTTAGACAATAAAGGTTTCTATTAAATAGAAATGTGCATAAGGAATCTTTGCAAAATTTTTGACCAATTCTTAAAAAAAAGTTCTGAATGTCACGATCATATTTTATGAATAATAAGGGGTTTGAATGCTTGAATATTGATTTCTCATCTCCAGGTTGTGATCCTCAGATATGTAATCAAACCTTGTTTTAGAAAATTGCAGACCCACTAGTTAGGTATGCTTTACAGCAACAAGCATTATACTCTAGGCAGTGAAAGGAAAATATTCGAGGTTAAGAACTTACACATATAAATAATCTCTGAAAATGTGTGTATTAATGTTTGAACAGATTTGTTCAAAAGGGCATTTAACTGTTTGCTTCACATGTAGCTTCAGCACAAAACTTCACTGAATTTCTTGGATAAGTAATATAATTGGGATTGCCCTGAAGAGCATTCAGAAATTTCAAACTAGTGCAGAATGTGGCTTTCCAGGTAGTAAATGGTACAAGATATATGTCACACATAACATCACTTCTGTATGAGCATTGTTGGTTTCTGGGTGCAATTCAAGGTGTCATCTTTAAAGCCCTACATGGGTTGAGATTGGGTTGCCCGAGGGATCACCTTTTCCCAAGAGTTTCTACCTGTCCACCTCAATCTAGCTGAATGGGCATGCTGGAGATCCCATCAGCCAAAGAGTATCAGCTGGCAGGGTCTAGAAGATGAGCCCTGCTCTATGAAATGTCCTCCCCTTGGAGATTAGAATGGCCCCAACCCTATTAGTCTTTTGTAAGGCCTTAAATCCTGACTATGTTCCTGAGCTTGGGGTGGTGAGTGTGTCAAGGGCCCCATTTCCTGGCTTTATTGTTAACTGGTCAAATATCTTAGCTTCTATGTATATTTATTTTATATGTTTGTATTTTTTTAGTTATGTTTATCGTTTTAAAATGATTTTTGTGTCTTAATTGTAATATGTTTCTTGAATTGTAAGCCACCCAGAGTCATTGACTAAAATAGATGGCTATAGAAATTGAACTAAATTAATTAATTTCAATTATTTATTCAGGTTTTTTAAATAAGAAAAATCTAGAAATCGTATAGAAGATTTCTAGCATCAAACAAGAAATCTGTCATAAAACCAGCAGATGAGCTAAATCATCTTTTGGCTGAATTATACAGCCACCCTACTTTTATTCTTTTAGGTCGAGGTCATCCAACCCCAGGCTTTGTCCCTGTACTGGGCTATGGTTCATTTGGAACTGGGTAGCAAAAGTGGTGGATGCTTGCGCTCACATATGCAACTCCAGCTGTACAAGAGGTGGGCGCTTGTGCTCATGCGCAAAGCTCTACTTGTGTGACTGGGGTGCACTCATACTCACAAAACTCTACTCACGCAAGGGGCAGGCGCTTGTGCTTACAAAGAAGGCATGCACAAATGGAGCTGTGCACTCTTCTGCGTGCCTGCCATTCACACAGAACCATCCCCCCACCCCCGCACTGGGCTTCCAAGCTAGAAAGTTTGGATACCACTGCTTTAAGAAATATTTTAAATTTAAACCTAGCAGGCTCCTAGTATAATTTTTAATTTTTTACAAAAATCATTAGATGCTTAAGTAATAAAAAGATGGAGGCTGTAGCCCAGTGACAAAATTTGACTAGGCTGAGAGACTGAATCTTCAGGAGGTAGAGCAATGACAGGATGCAACCTTGATAATTTGCCTTCTTGTAGTGGTTATTCTCATAGAGGCCATGTTTCCTATGATAACCTTTACATGAATCAAATGCTAACGGCTCTGACACGTTTTCAGAATTCCAAATATGCTCACCAGATCCCAAAGCAGAAGTGGTATTCAGCCAGTTCTGACAGGTTCTGGAGAACCGGTAGCGGAAATTTTGAGTAGTTCAGAGAACCGGCAAATACCACTTCAACTGGCCCCGCCCCCATCTATTCTCTGCCTCCCGAGTCCTAGATGATTGGCTGGGTCTTCTTTTGTTCCCCTGCATAGGAGAACATATCTGGAAAGCAGGTTAGTGGGGTGGGGAGGAAATGGGGATTTTGATGTAACCTTCTCCCAGGACTCAGGAGGGAATGGGGATTTTACAGTATCCTTCCTTTGCCATGTCTACTAAGCCACACCAACACCCACCAAGCCATGCTCACAGAACCGGTAATAAAAAACTTTGAATACCACCACTGTCCCAAAGGTTATTTACTATGCTCTAGTTGTATACATATACACACATACAGAGAGAGAGAGGGAGAGGAGGAATGCATACATTTATATATGAAGATTTGGTAGCAACTATGCATTATATATACAGTACCTAGATCTAGATAGTGTGCTATCAAATAATTATTACCTTAATGTTACCTCTACTTATCTGTGTTTCTCTCTTCTCTCTACAGCATGTGCATTCCGCTACAATGGGCTCTCATTTGTCTACCTCATCTACCTCTTACTCATTCCGCTGTTTTCTGAACCTACAAAAATAACAATGCAAGGTAAGCATCATGTTCCTGGCAATAAGATAGATGTAATCACTGTTACAATGAAATTGTTCCTAGGACCTTTTTCAAATAAGTTGAACTCTTGTCTGAGAAAGATTCCACAATAAGAGAGAAAGCTGTACATATTTTTATAATGTATGTAGGGTTGCCTTATGCAGGAGATGGTCAGCATAGAAATTTAATAAATAAATAAATAAAACCTGCATTTATAACTATTACTTGACAATCTATTCCTCAAAACTGGTAAGAACTTCATAGTTTGTTGAAGTATAGTTCACTGACCTGTGCTTCCTGTTGTATGTATCATATTAAACAAAGTATGACTCAGTGTCCAAAAATATTTGAAATATTTTCAGGACATTCTTTTCTTACCATTTAGCTTTACCAGTCTGAGATGAATCATACGAATCTGCTAGCAGAACACCTACTAAGATCTTAAGATCAGTTTACACAGTTTTTCTTGGGGAGGTCTTTGGAAACTAACAGCACAATACACAGTTAGTGTTTGTGTGTGGTTTACCATAGAGGTAAAATATGTATTATCTTCTGGAAATAGGTGCATGCTTTCTTATCATTTTTTTAACCCTGAGAAGCAGCAACTTCTGAGGTATAAGTTGTAAGGTGTGAATAATAGCTGCCCAGAATCACCTTGTAGGGGAGAAATTAAAAATTAAACAAACAAACAAATATATGGATCATAGATGTCTCAGGCTGTGAAGATAAGGAACAACAGTCTTCAGCTGAATTCTGGCAAAAATGAGTGGGTTTGGGTTTTGGGTCTTGCCAATTCCAGGACTATATTATCTTTGGCATTGGATGGGGTTGCACAAAGAGTCTTTGTATAGCTTCATGTTGTGCCCAAACCTGGATTGAGAGGTTATACCCATGATCACCCATGCTCTTGTCACTCTGATTGAGTTACTGTAATATGCTCTACATCAGGCTACTCTTGAAGAATATCCAGAAACTTTCACTGATGCAAAATGTAACAGCATGGGCAGTTATGTGTGGAGATACATATACTGCCAAAACTCTCACATCTGCTTGTCTGCTTGTAGCCTTGGCAAAATTGTGCCATATGAGGCAACAATTTTTGAACCAAGGAACCTTAAATGGACAGGCTAAACTAAAAGAATGTGTCTAAAACCAAAAACTTCCATGAGGTTGAACTTTGGAAAAGTTATGACTGCTTCAATGCCATTACACAGCTATGTTCATGTGATTGTGATTTTCAGTGCTGCCTGACAATTTCCCACAAGTCAATGGCGAAGCCAGCAGGAAGTCTGAACTCAATTGTGTTTGCTGACACTCACTGCGGTATTGCACAAGCAAAGTTAATGAGAAAGCTGGCAGGAAGTTGCAAATCCAAGGCCAGCAGGCAGGTTAGTAGCTGATGCCAGGTGAGGAAGGAGCAAGGGGATGGGTGAGAGATGTTGTGAGGATCAGGGAGAGTGCATGAAGGGTATACTGTAGGTCAGGAAGAATGTGCATTGGTGTGTGAGTAGCCAGCGCAGTATGTGCACAGAGGGACTGGGGGAGACTGCACAGATTGGGAAGATTTACCCCAGCAGCTTGCAATTTTCCCAGCCAGCTTTCCCATTGGCTTTCTCCCTGCAAGCTTCTTATAGGCAAAGTCAGTGAGAAATTGACAGGAAGTTGAAAATTGCTCCAGATCCCACTATTTTTTTTGACCACCTAAGGTCATTTTATTGCTCTCTTTAGGTAAGTAAATATTTTTGAAATAATGACACAATTGAAATGATGACCCAACAGATCACAGGTTATGTAGTATTTATTAAATGAAGTTTTGGAAGAACAGCACAGGTTTTTCCTTCTATTAGTTTGGGCATTCCTAAAATCTTTTCCTTACTGTATACTTATGTTATTTGTATGATCTATTGGCTTAATAGTATAACAAGCCTCCAGATAATTTGCTTCATTTGATTCTTCTATTAGGTATGCAGATTCTGGATCTTTCTCTTTCTTTCCCTTCCTTCCAGTTCTATTTATTCTACTGGCAAGAGATGCTTCAGCTGTTTTCCATTCTATCTGGATTTCTTACGTATGTTGGATAGTCGTGTGCATATTTTCTTGCCTTCCATGTCCCTTAATTGAAATAATACTAGTAATAGTAATGGCATGTAGTCTTCAATAGTTATTTTATTTAAAAACAATAGACCTGGCTTAATTTTTAAATTCTGCTAAACAGAAATTTTTTTTAACAAAAAAAACTTTTATAAAACTTAATATCATTTCATTCAGATGAAATGAAAAATATTCCTTCCTGTAAAACACTATTCCATTTATCCATAATAGTTTCTCAGGCTAATTTTTTGTGAATTTAGCTATTGGGAACTTACATTTACAATATATTTACATCTCCACCTTACTTTACCTTGATCATATCTTGTTAATCCAGGGGTTGCCAACCTTTTGGACCTCAGGGACCACCGAAATCATAGTTTTAAATCCCACGACCACTAATATGAATTTTGAGTGATGATGGCTTGCTGACATTGGTGGGAGAGAGAGAGAGGGAGAGGGAGATAGATAGGTAGGTAGATAGATAGATAGATAGATAGATAGATAGATAGATAGATAGATAGATAGATAGATAGATAGATAGATAGAGAGAGAAATCCGATCTAACTTTGGAGGGNTCTCTCTCTCTCTCTCTCTCTCTCTCTCTCTCACACACACACACACACACACACACACACACACACACACACAGAGGTCCCTCACCCCCACCTACTTTTGAGCTCCGTTCTCAGGGGAGAGAGAGTGAGAGAGAGTATCCTGCAATCTCAAATAAAGAATCTCAAATAAAGAACGATTGATCAGTAGGAAAATGGGGTGGGGGATTCTCCCATGAGCTGTGAAGAGCATCCAGTAGTAGTGGGAGGTGCTTCAGTTTCTGCATGTCTAGGCTGGGCTTAATTTGTGGAATGCTTCTCCTCTTCCAAGGGACTCCTCCCCAGCGTTCCCTAGTTTTGGCTCAGCCTCGTTGGGATAGGCAGTGCTTCTTCTTTGGCTGAAACAGGAGTGTTACTCACCAGGTTTGGATATAGTCCAGTTTGTTTTTTCAGGCTTTCAGCCTCCAAATCACACTACGATCTCCCGACATTAGCTCTCTCCATCTGGTTGTTGGAGATCATTTGCATTTTTGGGCAGCGCTGTTTCATGCCCCGAAGTGGCGGGCGGCTTCGGCATTGGTTTCAAATATGTGGCTCTCCCTTTCAGACTAGCATCTGCCCCCAGGACCTTCACAAAGGTTCTTGCAGCTCTTGCTGCTCATCTCCGAGGTGTACCTGTACGACTCCAGTGTTACCTTGATGATATATTAATTTTGTCATCTTCCATTCATCAAGCACTCAGAGATACTACTCAGACCACATTACAATCCCTACAACTACACATGGTTCTCAATAAATTGGAAAAGAGTCATTTAACACCATCGACTCAATTAATCCATGTGGGCATCATAGATACAAGTGGAAGGCAAAGTTTTTTCCTGAGAATACGACAAACAGCATCCATCAATTAGTTAAGGAGATCAGAGTTCAAAACAAGGGTACTCCTAGCTGACCTATCAAAATTGTTAGGCAAAATGATCTCATTGTATATCTATTATTCCTTGGCCCGCCTCCAAACTAGATCCGTCCAGTGGTTTCTGCCTCATTCCAGTGATCCGGCCGAAGCAACTCCAAATGCAAGGTCAAGGTTCCATCAAAGGATCCTCATATCTCTCTACTGGTGGACCAGACCAGTCATCAACAGAGGTTGTCTCTTCAAGAGCCCTTACAGACTTACCATCACCACTATTGTCAGCCTGTTTGGATGGGAGCTATTTTCAATCGCTCATAGCCCAGGCCACTGGTCCTTCACAGAACAGCGGGTAGCATAAACTGACTGGAGCTTCGAGCAGTACACCTGGCTCTCCGCAGCTTCCTCCATAGGTATGCAATCAAACACATACTAATATTACCAAACCACGTAAAAAACCAAAAGCTCACATAAACAACAAGGGGGGCACCACAGTTGAAATACCTCATGTGGGAAAGTGGAGCGCTTTGTGTCATGAGTGGAGAGAAACCTACTTTCCATCAGAAGCAGAGCACATTTCAGGATTGTCGAATACACAGCGCCAGACTGGCTAAGCAGAGCCAGCGATCAATCAATATGGAGTGGCGACTCCACCGACCTGTTTTACATACGAGGTCAGAACATTTGGACAGCTGGTGTGGACCTTGTTTCACTTCCCTTCAACGCTCAGCTTCTCAAAGATTTTTTTTCCAGTACCCTCACAAGGAGCAGAGAACTTCAATTCACTCCCACTGTTGTTGGCCCGCAGACTTTCTGGTGTGCATTCCTGCCACTTCCATGCATCCCAAGGTTCATCCAGAAGCTGCTAGACGAGAGGGTGGAGCTGCTTTTTTGTAGCTCCTTACTGGCCAGACGGCCATGATTTGCAGACCTCCGCAATCAGTACCAATACAATGGAGAATTCTGCCAGACAGGGTCTTGCTAATCCGGGACCCCTCAACATCTGGACCTCAATGGTTGCACCTGACTGTCTGGAGATTGAGCGGAGTCATCTGAGGAGCGAAAGTTTTTCCAACAGAGTGATCACCACCACCAGGCTGCATACGCTCCTCAACAACTCGCATTTACAATGCCACATGGTCCAGTTTCTGCAAATGGTAAATACCAAGTCTCGAATTGACCCATCTCTCCATCTTCTTGCTCAAATCCTAGAGTTCTTGCAAAGAGGATTGACACAGGATTATCACCTATTACTTTGAAAAGACATGGTGCGGACTAGCGTCAGTTCTCACTTGTGAAGGTCCGATATTATCTTTCCATCACTCACGATACAGAGTTTCCTTCACACCACACACAAATTTACCCCGCCACCAGTTGGTACAACCGCTATGGGACTTTAAAATAAGGTTCCTTTGTTGCAACTCACTAAGGGCCCTTTCGAACCCTTGAATCATCAAGTCTCCAATTTCTGACATATAAGGTAGTTTTCCTTGTAGCAATCACTTCCTCTCATGTATTTTCGGAACTTGCCAGATTTGGGTCTATCAGACAAGATTATTTTTGTGTCGTTTCCTTCTGACCGGGTGGTCCTTCGTCCTGATCCAACGTTATTCCCAAATTAACTTCGGTTTTTACCAGGGCAACAAAGAGCTGATACTTCCTAATTTTTTGTCCCAGACCATCCAAGAGTTGGAACCAACAATGGCATAGGCTTGATTGTTAGCGAGCATTGCGAATATAGATATTAACCGCACAGCAACTTCAGAAAAATGGAAGCCTTACTTGTGTCATTTCAGCCCAACACTCGGGATGAAGAGGTCTTATCTTTCTACAATAGGCTGATTGGCTATGGACCACATCAACGCGAAGAATGTATCGATCTCAATCACTACAGGTGCCCAGGGGCAATAACAGCTCAATTCAAACAAGGAGTGTGCCCGCAACATCGGCAGCAATGAGCCACAACACGGCACCATAACTTGAATTGCCATCTCCATCGCATTCATCTAGCATCTATAAAATAGATGTGTTTGCATCTGCTGAGGCCTCCTTTGGCAGAAGACAGATCTGCAACGGTCCAGCAGGCAGTGAGGGGATTCCAGGCCAGACAGAGTCCCTCCCGTGGGACAGGCAAGCTTTGGTATGTCGCACTACTGGATGCTCTAACAGCCTCATGGGAGAAGGACGTTTGGTACTTACCTGACATGTCCCATTCTCTTTTTGAGCTGTGAAATAGCATTCATGTCCACCCTTTTCAGTCCTGATGGGTTTGTTTTGGCCAACAAATTGTTTAGGGCATTGGAGGATTGAGGGTGTTTTATTTCTCTTGTTCTCGCCAAAACTGAGAAACCATGGGGAGGAAGTCCTGTGAGGAGGAGGGAGCGTTCCAGCAAATTAAAGCCCAGCGAGAACATGGAAATTAAGCCCAACCTAGAGACTGAAGCACTCCCACTACTGGATGCTCTTTCACAGCTCAAGAGTAATGAGGTGTGGTCAAGTAAAGTGAGGCCTTTTTCCCAGGGTCTCTGCTTTTTCTGCAGAGACGAATCGCACTCAACAATCATTATATCTTCCTAACTGATCAAAATCGTTTTTTTATTCGGGGGGTTGGGCAGGATATCTCTGCCCTCTCTCTCACCTGAGCAAACGGAGTTCTAATATGGAGAGTGGGAGTTGGAGGGAGCTGTGTGTGGTGCTGAGGAGTAGAGATGAAAGAGACCGAGAGGAGAGAGACACATTCACAGCCTAAGCCCATGCCAAGTTTAGAGCATCCTGCCGTCCTCTGCTTCTCATCTCGCGTCTCCCTGCTCTTCACTCTTCTCTTGCCTCTCCTCGAGTCATCTCTCTCTTCTCTCCTTTGCCTAGCGGTCGGTTCTCTCTGTGCGCAAGAAAGCAGAGACGCCTGGAAATCTCCCCCAACAATGCAAGAAAAGATGTCCGCATGCTCATTTTTCCCTGATACCCAATCAACATTCTTTTATTTTGGGATCGCATGATACTGTCGCTCCAGCTCCATTCTCGGGGGGGGGGAGGAGAGAGAGAGAGAGAAGGAGAGAAAGAGAAAGAGAGAGACTTTTGGCTTCATGCAAAGAAAACAGCAGAAACAGCAAGTCTTTTATTTATCTCCTTCAAACTCTGCCAGAATGGTGAAGCCTCTTGGAGAGGATGTCTTGCAGGATCCCAAAGACTCATTTCTGGTGGATTTGGGGGAGAGAAAGAAAGACTTTTGCTGCTTTCCTTGTGTGCAGCCAAAAGCAGAAGAAGAAAGAAGCGAAAAGAAGCAGCCCGGTGGTCAGGTGAGGCGCATGGGGCAAGTCCCCCCCTCCATCCTGTCCTCCCTCCCCTCACTACCTCATGTTGTTCGCAATGCAAGTGACATATGCCTTGTGTTTTTTGCGGGCCATGTGAGTGAGGCAGCCTTGTGTTCCCATGTAGCCTTGATTAATTGCTTTGGGGGTGACATTTCTCTGCTGACCACCAATATTTTCTCATGGCCCACCAGTGGTCCCTGGCCCACCAGTTGGCGACCACTGTGCTAATCAGCCTTTAAGGACATTTGTTCAAGTTGCACCCCTTCTCTTACCACCACCTCGTAGCTACATTGCTTAACTTCAGATGAACATGAATGATGCTTATATCCAGTGTGTGATATGGTTAGCATCTGTATTGCTATTATTCTTCTCATCCTTCCTATTACCTATCTCTTCCCACTTATGACTATAACCCTGTTGCATGTATCTCTACAATTTATATTGTTTATTTGTTTCCTAGTATGTTTTCCTAGTATTGATTGCTTATTTAGTAATCTATGACGATCACTAAGTGTTGTATTTTATGATTCTGGATTAATGTATTTTTTTAAAAACAAACTTTATTAATTACAAAACCAAAATGTCGAACAAACAGAACACACAAAAGAAGCAAGAAAGGAAATAGA
>BHFT01034844.1:0-10073 GCA_004320025.1 Laticauda laticaudata | reverse complement strand
CTCTCTCTCTCTCTCTCTCTCACACACACACACACACACACACACACACACACACACACACACCTGGTCAGGAGGGTGGAAGAGGCTCTGCTGCAGCAGGCGCTGATATGGGAGGCACCTGGGATCCCAGAGTATGCTGCACCCATACCTTTCTTCCTTTCCTCCCAGGAGAAGGGGGATGAGGGTGGCGCCAGTCCAGGGGGATGAAAGGAAGAAATCAGCTGGCTAGTCTTCTCTTTCTCCACTTGTTTGTTTTGAATGGCTGAGGAGGAGGAGATCAGGTCCTCCTGGGCAAAGGGGAGGCTGTGAGAGGTGATTCTTTTTTGGTCTCCAGTCACCTTTCATGACACAGAAATCCTCCCCGAATTGGCTGGCTGGTTGTCTCCTTCTCTGCCTGTTTGTTCTGTATGGTTGAGGAGGAGACAACCAACTGGCCAATTCAGAGAGGATTTCTGTGCTGAAAAGGTGACTGGAGACCAAAAAAGAGTCGTCTCCAGCAGCCGCCTCTTTGGCCAGCTGATCTCCTCCTCCTCAGCCATACAAAACAAACAGTCAGAGAAAGAGAAGACCAGACGGCCGGTTCGGGGAGGATTTCTGTGCTGCGAAAGAGGTGGCTACTAATCTCCAGCTTCGCTCTACTTTTCCAATGGTTTGGTGCCAGCCTGTTCTATGCATAGGCTGCTTGGACTTGCCGGGCCCAGCAAATTGAACAGGGCATGCTTTTTTTGGTGTGGCTGCTGGATTGCAGCCGCATCGATAAAAACATGCAGCAGCTGCAGGCATCTCATGACAAGGGGAGCAAGGACTCCTGGAATATCCTCTCACCCACCTGCTGGCTACGCCGGGCCAGGCCAGGCTGGAAGAGGCACGTCCACTGGGAGAAGGAAAAAAACATGCTCCAGGAGGGCAGGCAGGCAGGTGGATGTCCTGGGGCTGCTGCACATTCGCACTGCATGTGTAGTGGCTGCACAGTGCCCTGGGACATCCACCCAAGCTGTGCCATGGCTGCCATATGGTAAGGAAAGCTGGGAGAGCAACCAAGGAAACCTGGAGACCGGGTCAAGGGCGTGGCCAGCCAGGAGTCGCCACTGCTTCGGTGACCCACGCCAAATAACCGCTACCAATTCACCCAAACCAGTGCAAACTGGTTGAATGCCACCTCTGCTTCAGTTGTATCTAGTGCTGATTTCTGAGATCACTGAAAGAAACATTTCATTGTTCAGGGGAGTTATTATTATTTATTTAGCAAAGGGCCATTTTACATTAGCCAGGAGATCACAATGCTAATGCAGAGTAGTAGTTTGCCTGCCTAGGACTGCTAACCCTGTTTGGTTCATGCTCACACACTTCCCAAGTTGCACCAAAGGAGGCAAGCTAATTCCACACCAGAAAGAAAGACTACTGACTTTCCTGCTATATCATCTGGGGTCCTCTCCTTCCACCAAAGCCACCTCACAAATAGGCATTGCAACTGGGAAGGTCCAGCACCAGTAGGATTCTAACCATCTGCAAAAAGCACCTAGTTCATCCCTTTCTCCAAAGTGGTACCTATTTATCTACTTGTATAGAATATACTTTCAAACTGCTAGGGGAGGTGAGTGATGGGAGCTCATCCCACCACACAGTGCTAGGACTCAAACCTCTGGAATGAATACCATCTCTTGCATCATTAAGCCACTGAGCTACAGTGCCTCATTTGGGGGAGTAATGAACCAGAAAAAAGCAACTATAAATAGTAGAACAAGAGTTTTGCCACAAGTCATTGACAAAAGTCAATATTTAGAAAATCCTAGATATAATCTCTGTACTGGAAATGCTGTGGCTCACTGACAAATAACATGCTTAGAATGATTTTGAATGTTGAATATTATTTCAGTGTTGTCAGCTTTGATGCCACGCTTGATAGGAATGGGAAAAAATCCTATCTATAATTTCAGGATGTATCAATCACATGCTTTGTTTAGTGGAGAGACAGCATGCTGCGCATACCCAGCCATTATATTTTGTAAAACATGGTTTATAGCTTTGTGTATTATGGAAATTCAGTCAGTTGTGCTTTATTTGATAAATCTTTCATGTACTTTTTTTGTTTGTTAAAGCCTGTGTTGTCCCAGAGGCAAATCAGTAGCAGTCACACTGTGGATAAGGAGTAAATCAAGCAAAGGTTGAAGGACAGTGGGAAATAGGTGTGGGCAACTATTCTGTTTCTGACATAAATCCCCCTTTTTTTTGTTTTTGGAGAGTCAGTTCTTAACAACAATCTTCTCCAAGTTTTTCATATTTCCAAATAACTATTTCCTAAGAGGAAACAATATGTGCATATATTTCATACATATAATTCCCAGATGGGAATTGCATTCATGAAGCCAATCCAGAAAATGTTATTATATTTTAACATAGCCTCTATAGATAGAGAACACTGCAGTAAGAACAAATACATGTAACCAGATACTAAGAAATCCTATGAGATGGGTCCAGGTCATGAGTGTAAATCCTGGCTTCCTTCTATTTTTGCATCAAAGATAATTGTTGGTGGCTTCTCTGTTCAGAACCACTAAAATCAATGAAAGAAGGTTCCTGTTCTTCATTCTGACATTTTTAACAGCCCATAAATATTTGTAAAGATTAGGATCAAGCTAATGTTTTATATCCCAGGCTGTGGAAGTCTTCTCCTACATTGCCTGTTGCTATTCATGCTGAAAGGAAAGTGTATTGGAAATCTCAGTGTGAACAAGGCAGTGAAATGAATCCAGCACTATGAGATTAAATGTTGTGTTTCTTTCACATTTCCATCAACTAAAATAAGATCTTTTCAAGCATGAGAAAAGGGAGCATTGTAATAATGAGGGTGGGATTTCTTTTTCCTTAATGAAAAAGCCCAGTTGGGGGAGATTTCTTATGATGGGACTGAAGATAGTGTAGAAAGCCATGGAGGCTGGAAAGCCATTGAAGAGGCTTTCATGAACTCAATTAAAAACAAGTTTTATTTTGTACAGATCCCTTGGCTATTTTGTAACTAAATAAAGGAAGAACATAATACTGTAATGAGAATGTCATCAAAATTCCATCCTCCTTCAGATAGAATTTCTAAATTTCTAAATTATTTTTTTGGCTGAATATAAACTGAATAGTAGTAGTATCCATCTTCAATTATTTTCAGCAGTATTTTAAAACACAGGTTTTTAGAAACTTTCTAGGATGCCCAGGAAACTATATTTAGCATAGACCCTGTATTTAAATGTGCCATGTGTGCCCAAATCATATGCAAACTTGCTGGAAATTGAAAGCCACACAAAAACAAGAGCTTTAAAGAAATCTAGCAGATATTTGATCAGAAAGGTTGCTAGAACTATGAACCAGTTTTCCTGTTGCCTGAATTGCCAGTGACAACAATATTGGTTTCATTATCTGTCAAAGTACTGTGAAATATTGTGTCTCATCTATTATTTTGACAGTAATGGAATTTAAGCAACAAGCTATGTTAGAAGAGAGGGATTATGCCTATCTTTTGTCTGTGTTTTATACAGTCCTCTGCTAATTCATATTCCATGGTTACTGCAAGATTCCATTGTCAATTTATGTTTTTTTAAAAATGCAGGTCATTGGCAGCAAAAGTCACAAGACCAAATTCATTACGATCTTATGGCAATTTAGCTGGTTTTCAAGAATGAGCCTATGGAAGTCATTCGTCTTGTGAAATTTCACACACGTACAAAGGGACTGCGAAGAAAGCCAAGTTTTGTAGATTGTACTATAATAGCCACTTCCTTATTCAGATTACTAGTAAAATGACAATAAAAATATCCAAAGTACTATATTTATTTTCATGCAAGATCAGCATTTTTTGGCCAGTCTGCCATTCGTGAAGCTCAGTTTCACTCCAGAATATTCTTACATTGTAAACCAAAGGTCTGTAATCTAGAGAACACTTTCTAAGCCAACATACAGCTTGGCAACAAACAAAAAACTAGAAAAGACAAGCTATATTCAAGGTGCCCTAATTACAGATTGTTCTCAACTTACAACCATTCATTTAGAGATGGTTTGATGTTACAATGGTAATTTAAAAAGTGACTTGGAAATAATCCTTGCACTAAGAATATCACAGCATTCCCACGGTCATATAATCAAAGACTGGGCTCAGGAAGCAACATGTGTTTACAATGGTTGTAGCATCCTAGGGTGGTAACCATTTATGATCTCCTTGGTCAGATTCCAGCAAGAAAACTCAATGGATTCACTTAACAACCATATGATTGATTTTACAACTTCACCGATTCACTTAACAACCATGGGAAAATGTGATAAAATTGGCCATGACTCACTTATCAAACTGTTTTGCTTAGCCATAAAAATTGTGGGACCAATTGTGATTGTTAACTAAGGACTGCCAGTTAATGAAACAAGCTTTGTGAGAAAAAAATTGAGAAAAAATGACTGCAACTGTTTTTTTTTTAAAGGCAAACATTCTACATTGACATTTATTAATAGGGAGAATTTCTGTCCTTCTCGGAGCAATATTGTTGTCACCAAATGGAAGAGTAGCTCATTAATTCTCCGCTGCCAATGCCATTTGTTTTCTTAGGTCCAACTGTGACACTGAATTGTTGAATATTGTTATGCTTCTTTTGAAAGATTAATGGAAATACCTCCCATGTATAATTCTTGGATTGGTAATTTCAAGGCAAACAAAATGACATACACACCTGCAATAGAATTGTGCTTGGCATATGCTAATGGAGGAAGTGATATTTTAAACTCACACATTAAGCTTCAGAATCACTACAGCTTTATAAGCATATTCAAATGAACACATTTTCAAACCTCTTCAGATGTTCTTGGTAAAGCACCTGGGTATGTGATGTACTCATACTGCCAGTGACAAATAGAAACTTCAGATTATCCAGTCTTAAGACTTAGTGCACTTTTAAGAGGATCAAATCTTGGTTAACTCTCTGCTATGGCTGTGTGGTATGCCTAACCATTTGGAAATGGTTGGAAATTTTCCCATTTGGAAACCTAACAGCTGCAGTTTTGTTATGCAGTTCCAGAGAAAAGGATTAATTCATGGTAAACCAGGTTAACCATGTTTTTACGTCATTCATGCTGGCCCAGAATCAATCATTCAGACAGAGATGGTGCATGTAACTTCAGATATGTTGACCTTCCTGTAGGAATGCAAGGAAGATACATCCAGAGAGAATTATCTCCCATAATGTTGAATTTGTGCAGATTATTGCAATTCGTGTACCTAACTTGTTTTTGTTAATCTCTTTTTGCTTTTCAATTTCTTCCTTCAAACTACTTTTTTTTCTTTCATGTTTTCTACAGTTTCTATCAAAATAAATGAAAGCTTCTGAATCTTATTTGGTAGTCATAAAAGCAGAGAACCTCATCACAAAGGGAGAGAAAAAAGGGCTCAGTGGCTGAGATGCTGAGCTTTTCGATCAGAAAGGTCAGCAGTTCAGCAGTTCGAATCCCTAGTGGTGCATAACGGAGTGAGCTCCCATTACTTATCCCAGCTCCTGCCAACCTAGCAGTCTGAAAGCATGTAAAAAATGCAAGTAGAAAAATAGGGACCATTTTGGTAGGAAGGTAGTAGCATTTCGGCATTTAGTCATGCAAGCCACATGACCATGGAGACATCTTTGGACAGTGTTGGCTCTTCAGTTTTGTAATGGAGATGAGCACCGCCCCCAGAGCCTGAAATGACTAGCACGTATGTGTGGGGGGAACCTTTTCCTTTACCTTTACAAAAGGAGAGAACCTGGTCACAAAGGCAGAGAACCACATGGCTGGATGACAGAAGGCAGTCATACATTGGGCCAGTTATTGCTCAGTAGTGGATCAAATCACTGAAGCCTTCTCCATATGACAGAGTGTTTGCATAAGACATTTTTTTTCTATTTTCCCATGGACAACATCTCCCTGATCTAGCTTCAATCTATTGTAGCAGCAAGTTACCACTGAGGTGGAAACTTTGATGTGAAGACATACCCTCAATAAAACATAACCAGGCTATCTGAGAGGCAGAGAAAGGAGGCTACTCATGAAATATTCCTGTCTTCCCTAGCATCAATTTCCATTCAAAGTCTTTTGACACATCCCAAGTGCATTTAGACTGTTCAATGGCTTTCCCCATCAAGTTTTCTTCCCCACTCTTTCTCTTTTTGTTCTCATGCTGTGAAGTTTATCCAAGATTCACACACTTGTTTTCAGAAGCAATCCTTTCCTTCCTTTTGTCTTTAGTGTTATTGTGATGCACATGTCTTTCTCCTTTATTAAACAGCATCTCTGTTGACTAAATGTCAACAGAGATGCTTCACAACTAAATGTCCCCTACATCAACTGCACAACTTGGAATTTTCCTCTGCAGAAAATATACTTGAGCTGATGATGCAGGAGAAAGATAAGCACTCTAAAAACAACAATTGGACAAGTAGACCATTCTTACTTCTTTTGTTCTTTTTGTAGAACAGGGGTCTTCAAACTTGACAGCTTTAAGACTTGTGGACTTCAATTCCCAGAATTCCTCCTACAGTCCTGTTAGTTCAGGAATTCTGGGAGTTGAAGTTCACAAGTCTTAAACTTGCCAAGTTTGAAAAGCCTTTGTTGTAGAACTTCATGGTTGCATTCATGGTTGCATTTGTCTCTGGTGCGATCTGCCCACTGCAACATCTCCCAGAATTTCAAAATAGCCTCAGTCCTGATTTCCTTTCAATGAGCCTTGAAGACCCAGCTCTTCCTTTAGGCTTTGAACGAAAGTTCAAAAAGTTCTCCACTCCTCTACTCATTGTAGAATACCTTATGCCACCAGACTTGAAATTCTAGACCTAGAAAACTTTGAATTACGCCATCTTCAGTCTGATCTAAATATGGTATATAAAATCATATATTGCAATGACNTCAACCATAACAATACAAGAGCACACAATAGATACAAATTCAAGGTTAACCTCACCAAACTTGATTGCAGGAAATACGACTTCAGCAACAGAGCGGTCAATGTCTGGAATATCCTCCCTGACTCTGTGGTTTCTTCCGCAACCCCAAAAACTTTAACCTGAGACTGTCTACCATTGACCTCACCCCTTTCCTAAGAGGTCTGTAGGGGGAGTGCATAAACACACCAACGTGCCTACCGTCCCTGTCCTATTGTTTCTTTTATTTTTCTTATATGTATCCATTTCATGTATTTGTAACTATGTACTGTATACACTTATACCTATTATCTTGTAAGTGATTGACAAATCAAAATAAATAAAAATAAAAATAAATAAATAAAGTGGTTATGGGAAGGTCCCTTTGTGAGATTTGACTGTTCAACCTATCTTCCTATTCTGCTTATTTGGTTATCAATTTGTAGGCCAGTCATAGCCATCAAAAAGTATAAAGGTAAAGGTTCCCCTTGTACATACTTGCTAGACATTTCCAGATCTAGGGGGCAGTGCTCATCTCTGTTACAAAGTCAAAGAGCCAGCGCTGTCCAAAGATGTCTCAGTGGTCATGTGGCTGGCATGACAAAACATCAAAGGCACATGGAATGCTGTTACCTTCCAACCAAAGTGATCCCTATTTTTCTACTTGCATTTTTACATGCTTTAGAACTGCTAGGTGGACAGAAGCTGGGACAAATAATGGGAGCTCACTTGTTACTCAGTGCTAGGAATTTGAACCACTAAACTGCCAACCTTTCTTGTCAGCAAGCTCATGTCTTAGCCCCTGAGCCACTGCATCCCTTTTATCAAAAAGTATATGTATAGATATAAATCTTCACAACTCCACCAGTTCGGAAATTATGTCTTAAAATAGATTGTATTCCTAAATGGGGGAGATCATGGTTGACTCATTTCAACAAACAGTATTATTACTGGTTCATTTTATACATTATGGTAAGCGATGGATTACTAAATGAACAGTTTCCATTGAGATAATGTGTTAAACTATAAAATATGGCCTCATGCAATACCCTCATAAAATGCTTCTATTTTTATCATATATGATAGCATATAAGCCTATTCACACAAACTTTGGTGAATTTACCCCCAGAATTCAGCTTTTTAAAGAAAAAAAGAAGAAGAAGGAGGAGGAGGAATTAGCCTTTTCTCATTCATTTCTTCTGGGACTTGAAAACATGCAGTGATAATAGAATTATGAAACCATAGCAACTCCTAGTAAACCACATGTGGCTAACCAATAAACATAGCATCTAGATGTACAAAAATTCATTAAGAGGAGGAAATGCACTGGGTATCATACACAATCCTTCTTTCATATGCTTATTTTCTGTATCTCACCTTCCAATCAAATTATTCCAAGCAAGCTTATAAGAAGTGGAATAATAATTAAGGTTGGATTCCTGGATAAAATGGGCACTGCATTGGCTAATTTTTACCCAAGGATCTCATGCTGCCTGTTATAATATAATGCTGTTGGGATTCTGATTTTTCTGACGTTCAATATTTCCAGACATCAAGGGAAACCTTTAGATATTGCTCCAAGGCATCTATTTACAATTGGTATAACAATGTTTTTTTTTTTTCCGGAAGTGTTTAGCTTCAAACTGCAAGTCTCAGGATTTCATAATTATTTATCATTGTTTTTCCTCAATTCTAGTATCACTAGGTTTAGGAACATCAATGAACCAAACTTTCTTCTTTTCAATAACTGTTACAGCAGGCATGTTATCAAGAGAATGGCTGTCTGTTTGGATCCAATGCAATCTTAACTCACTCATTAGAAGAAGAAGACTTTATGGATTAAATCAATTGATGATATTACATATAAAAATTGATGCAAAAATGCAAATACATACAAAGAAAACAAAACTTCATAATAAATCAATTTAATTGTACCCTACAATTAATCCCAATCTCTTCTTGGTATTTTGTCTTCTGTCTTTGCAACTATTATTATGCCTTGGGGTCAGCACATCAGAGGTGGTATTCAGCAGGTTCTGAACAGCTCTGGAGAATTGGTAGTGAAAATTTTTAGTAGTTCAGTGCAGCACATCTTCTAATAATCTAAAATACTGATAAATACAGCACATCTTGCTCAAGTTTTTGATCAATTGAACACAATTTATTGAACTGAATAATAATTTTCTTAAGGTTGCAAGGATAGCATCTGTATTTGTTGAAAGAAGGCTTGGAAAAAATCATTTCAATTAACAATGACAAAAACTTAAAGCATGAAAAAGTAAGAGGAATATAAGTTATAATTGTTGTAAAGTAGGAAGAGGGAACAATCTTTACTAAGCACAACATACACAAATTTGAAAAATCATTATGCAGCAATTAAGGGACAATGTACCTTTGGAGTTGTTATGCTGAACTAAAGAGGAGGATTACATCTGCAAAGCCCATTTAGCATTGTTAAAGCTAAATTGTTTAGGAGCCTTGCTTACTCAAAGCCTTCGACTGATCCTTATTGATTTCCTTCATATTTGAAAAGATAGGAGCAATCTATACAGATTCATAAATCAACATTCTCAGCTGTGGCTGTTGTTCAGTTTCTGTGACTTTCCAAATCTATCAATAGCATTTCACTGCCATCATCACTGTCAGTAGAAATTTCCAGGAGGCACCAGGGGGATATAAACAGCAAAGTAGAATTAAAGAACTGAGAATCCAACACCTTTGGAGAGCATCAAACAGGGAAAGGCCAAATTTCCTAGCACTAAGTTTGGGAGACAATCTAATTCACACTTCTTAGAACCCCCTGAACCAAATTTAATTGGAGCCATTCCATTGTTGGATTTCACTTTCATTTTTTAGTTGCTCTGTCCTCCTCTAATCCCTCTGAATAATGTGGACTTCACTCCTACAGTTCGAAAGTTCATTGTTAGGAAGTGTTCAACAGGTATCAAAAAATTCTGAGCAATTTTAGTCCTTTTTAATGACGTTACCTATTTTAAATTGGTTTTACAAGAAATGAGCTGATTTTCATCATTCCTCTGTTGTCCATACTGTTCTGAATCATGTTTATTTTATTTGAGTTGATTTGTCAATTGCTTACAAGATAATAGGTATAAGTAAAAACATAGTTATGAATACATGGATACATATAAGAAA
>BHFT01034843.1:0-15460 GCA_004320025.1 Laticauda laticaudata | reverse complement strand
CTTCCCCATGGACATTGCTGGTCAGAAAGTTGCAATCGAATGACTCCGGGACAGAACAAACTGTCACAAATACATGGCAATTGACTAGCATCTGAAATTTGATCACGTGACCAAGGGGATGCTGCAAAAGTTGTACGGGTGAAGAATTGTCACTTTTTTCAGTGCCATTGTAACTTTGAATGATCCCTGAATGAACTGTTGTAAGCCAAGGACTATCTGTAATAGTCCCTCTTCCCTGGATAGTGTACATGATGCAAAATAGGGACAGATAGAACTGTATGCTGGACTTCCTTTATGATCTCAGTCTATGATTTGAGTGAAACCTTTTTTAAAAAATGATATTTGCTTAATAGTTGTTTGGGGCTTTACAGGCAGCCAATTGAATGCTTTCAGAATTAACATGATTCTGTTTGCTTTGGACATTATCTGTTGCAGAAAAAGCCAGCATTAAAATTACCCTATGCTTTTAGACCATTATCCAAGTTAGTTTTCTGCAGCCATTTCTCAGAATTAAATCCTCATCATTTCTTCACTGAGGTCACGATGCACTAGGAACTGAATTAGTCACCCCCTGGGTGAATAATTTGTTCTCTGCGTAGTATTTACTCTTTGCATATCCCTCTTTTTGTTATTCTTTTCTTATCAGACCACTATAATTGCAGTGTAAATATATGATTATTAAAATTCAAATGATGAAGAACACATGGGCTGATCAGAAAAAACCATGGAGTATTCATCTTGGTTGGTGGCCTCTCGATTATTAAAGTCTCAGTGTTTATCCAGACTGCTTGGAAGGCAAGTGAAATGTTTAAATGTTTACTGTATTATTGCAAACAGCATTTAAAATTTCCAGAGTGTGGAAATTTTATTGACTCCTGAAACCATTTTTAAAGGGCTTTTATTCTTCATTCAAGAATGCAGAACAGTTATGATTAAAATGCCCATTTGAAACTACTGTTGTCAAGGCCTTCTCAGTTGACCCAAATAAAAGCTATAAAACTTTGGTATGGAAGAGAGCCACTCCCAATGTCCTAGGAATATCTGATGACAACCATCAGCGTGCTTTCTAGAAATTAGGTGAAAGGAACCCATTGGGACTTACTACTGAATAAACCTGCTCAGGAATCCATTATGTTTAGATTTATTTTAAGATCCTTATTAGCAGCTTAACAGCAGCTTGCAGATCTGAGATAGATTGCAGATTAACGGAGTTGGAAGGGACCTTGAAGGTCTTCTAGTCCAACCTCCACTCAAGCAAGAGACTCTACCATTTCTGACAAATAACAGTCCAATTTCTTCTTGAAAGCCTCCAGTGGTGAAGTTCCCACAACTTCTGAAGTCAAGCTGTTCCATTGGTTGATTGTTCTCACTGTCAGAAAGTTTCTTCTTATTTCCAGGATGAATCTCCTTGGTCAGTTTCCATCCATTATTCCTTGTCTGGCCTTTGGGTGCCTTGGAAAGTAGCTTGACCACTTTCTATCTGTGGCAGCCTCTCAAATATTAGAAGACTGCTATAATGTCTCCCCTTTCTGCTTTCTGACTTACAAGCTAAGTGTGAATGATAGAGAATTAAGAAACAAGCAAATCCAAACACTAACTCTTGTAATGAGTACTTGGGATGAAAACAATTCAGGTAACATGTTGAACTCTTGACAGCTGACTTGCTGGCGTCTACAGTTGGGATCAAATCAGCAAGATAGCTATATAATAACAGAGTTGGAAGAGACCTTGGATGTCTTCTAATCCAATGCACTGCTCAAGCAGAAGACCCTATACCAGTGGTGGCTAACCTTTTTGGGCTCCTGTGCCAAAAATTGTGCGTACACTTGCACACCCGCATTCGTGTGCCAGCACCCAGAAGGCAACGCCCTCCCACATTCCCTACACATGCACGTGCAATTCCCCCAGCCAGCCACCCACCCACCGCTGCCCCCCCCAGCTTATTTTCAGCCGTTTGAGGCCTTTTTCGACCTCCCAAAGACTTGAGGAAGCTTCTGCAGTCTGCTACAAGCTTTGTTGGCCAAAATCTAGCCCCATTTTTCCCAAAAACCTGGAAGTGATGAAACGGGGCTAGATTTCGACTTACAAAGCTTGCAGAAGCCTGCAGAAGCCTTCCTCGGGCCTTTGGGAGGCCAAAAAAGACCTCAAATCAGCTGAAAATGATCTGTGAGGCACCCACATGAACAGTGATATAAGTTTGCCTGCAGCTCACATGCCGGCACAAATGGCTCTGCGTGCCACCTGTGGCACGCATGCCATAGGTTTGTCATCACAGCCCTATACTATTCGGGACACATTGCTTTCCAATCTCTTCTTAAAAACCGACTGTAATGGAGGACCCACAACTTCTGGTCTTAAGGATTGTGCTATCTCCAGATTGGATCTATGAGCGTTCGTCGTGGAGAAATCACCATAGCCAACTTGCCATGGCCCACTTGCTACGGCTGACTTGCCATGGAACAACTCACCATAGCCAACTTATCATGGGACAACTCGCTGTGGTACTAGAGCTACACTAATATCAAAGAAATGATGGAATAGAATCATTCCTACCACACCAGTAGAATGGCCATAGATAACTAAAAATCCTATTTTCCCATTGTCCTTTAATGAGTTGTATTCAGAAGGAATAGAGAAAGGTTACAGAAATCTCAGCAAATGGATGGTTTTGCTTTACAGCTCAATTTATCTTTCAACTTTTTGTCTAACCAACTTTGGATAAAGATATGCTTGAAACATGGAAAAATGAAAACGACAGAGTTGCCTTTATCTAACCCAAAGAGATTCTAACCCTAGAGTCTAGCTAGATTCTAATGCTAGATTTTAATAAGCCAAGACCCTTTAATGTCTGTGGAAGCAATTAATTAATTGCAGAAGTAACATCAAGGTTTACATCTCATCTAACTTCTGTGAAATCTAAACTGTGTAGCCATGGTCATACCAAATTCTAGGGTTTGTTTTTTAATCTGAAAAAGGAGAGGAAATTATTTACATGGGGAATTCTAGCACTTAATGCATGTAACCTAGCTGTAACTATGGTTTCATTTAAATACGGTTTATTTTTTATTTTATTTTTTTAGCCTATCTCTGCCACCTTCTCTTATTCAGTCCTCAGATTTGACAGCCTTACTAAAGATGATGTATTTATTCTCACAAAAGGGAGAAATCTGAACTCAAACATTGGGGAATGGAACTAGGGATTTAAAATACTATTCTTCACTTAATTTAAATGTTATTTTAAATGTAAGCATAGGTCCAAACATTCCCCAAAGCAATATTTACTGATGTATAACCTTCTCTGCACTCACACTGAAAGGATTTCTTTTGAGTGTTCGAATACAGATACATTTATTAACAATAATTTTTCTCCCCTTGATGAGGCCATGCTGGGAAATAACATCTTGCTGTGAGCTGAAGCAACCAACTTATTTAACTAAGTTTTTTTTTTCTTACAACTGCTTTATTTTTTTTATTGCTGTAATTTGTTTTATCTTCTAATAACTCTTCTTATGGCTGCTTCAATGGGTTGCTGTAAGTCACCTGGAGGGAAAACGGCTAATGTCTATGTATGTATATATATATATATGTATGTGGATCTCTGGTTATTCGGGTTTTCTCCCGCGTAGAATTGGAAGTATCTAGGCAATTTCATGAAGTCCTCATCATCATCTCAGGGCTTGTTCTTCTGGAGAAGCACAGAGCTGAAGAAACAACGCCTGAAGATGATGAATTGAGACTTCATCCGAAAACGTTGCCTAGATACTTCCAATTCTACGCGGAGAAAAACCCCCGAAATAACCAGAGGATCCACATACTAAAATACTCGCGAAAACCTCAGAAAACAGATATATATATATATATATTATATATAATATATATAATATATTATATATATATATAATATATATATAACACATTAAATTGAATTACTAAATAAAATACCTGCATGAGTAATACTGAGAAGTTTTTTTTTTCATAATGAAGTTTTAAGTTATTTTATTCTGAAAGCTCCTTCACGCTCCTCTTTCAAAAAATATCTTGCTGCTTACTCTTTCCAAAGAAAATTCTGAATAAACAATTCATCAGTCCCTTGGTTGTACGTTCATGTTTGGGATACCATTTCGAACTAAAATATTACTTGTCTTTGTCTTATCTGCCAGGTCTTTTTATTTCAGCCTTTAGTCTTGGGAGTTTATGAATTGAAACATCTGGCAATGCAATGTTGAACTTCTACTAGCAGTGAGAAAACTTAAGACTTTATAAATGCATGCAGGACTGCTGGCAAACTCTTGATTTAATAAATAGAAAGAGTAACAATCGCTGCCTGTGAGTGTTTGTTCACGTCTTTAAGTCTAAAATTCCACACCCTCTTATTCTATGATGTTTGAAACATGCTTGGCAAACAAAGTAAGCTAAGTAGCACACCCCACAGCTTGATATCTTATACCATTCCTTACTATCATTATGATACACATATACCAAATAATTGATGTACTTCAATCAATCAATTTTATTTCTATGTAGACCTAATAGAACATAAGTAGAAAAAGAAACTACTTGGTAATAGCACACAAATGCACTAAAATAGAAATAAAATCATAATAATGTATAAAACACAGTACACTATGCTAAAAGTTAAATTAAGATCATATTTGGATGAAGCTTTGTTAGCTATGTTGAGATTAAGAACTTGTGTTGTTATAAATAGTGTTAATCATCAGGCTGAAAACTGGGAGACTGGCGAGATTCTAGTCCACTTTCGGCATGAAACCCACACTGGGGTCTTTTGGACCAGTCACTCTCTCTCACACCAACTTACCTCACAGTGTTATTGTTGAGGAAGTGGGAGGGATGAAGTAGTATTTAAGTAGTATCATCCCTTGAGTTAATTATAAAAATAATAAAGTGGATAAAAAAAATCTTAAAAAAATAAATAAAACAGATGATGTTGTGTATGTGTTAAAAGAGGAAGGGAAGGAAGGAAGGAAGGAAGGAAGGAAGGAAGGAAGGAAGGAAGGAAGGAAGGAAAATGTGCTATGTATTTATTTGTTTAGATTTATTTTGTAAGCTAGAAATGACAAGGGGATATACTTGTGAAATGTTCCTGAAAGTAATCAACACTATAATCCCAGAAGATGTATATGCAAAATAGGACTTGGAAAGAAAACGCCCACTAAAAGCTAAAGTCACTTTGAAAGCTGAGGATTTCTTTATTGGTACAAATGCAGCAACTATTTATACACTCTCACACATTTTATCTCTTTTCATCCTTTCCACTGTCATCTCTGACTTCCAATTAGTTAAGATTGTCTTATGATGTATTCAGGGCTTGTTTGATGTGTTTGGGTTTCTTTTAAAAAAAATAAGTAAATAAATAGTTTAAATTTTGATATGAAATCAGAAGGTCATTTGATGGTATCTCAAAGTTGAATTAGAAAGTCAAACCACTTCAATTATTTTATATATAAGTAAAGCCTTTAAATATCTAACTATATCTCCCTAAAGAAAATTGGATAAATTGATTCAACTGAATTTTCTGAATTGATCAACATATCTGAATCAAAATGAATCAATAATCTGAATTGCAGTAACCAGTTGGACAGCATCAGAGCTGATCCATCTTCCTAGGAAACAACAACAAAATATGTCAGAAGACGAGAGGACAAACCTGAATGGAGGTAAATAGCCACAGAATCAAAGTATTTGCATTCAATATTTTTAACCACATTACAACAAACACATTCATCATTTCATGTCTTTCAGGATTAAACATTTCATCCTAAATCTTTAAAGTCACTATAACACACTGTTACTCCATCATATTAATTAAGATTATTCTAATCTAGTTTTGTTTTTGTTTCAAATCTCATCCTATTTCAAGCTGGTAATTTTTATTGATTCCTCATCAGCATTCATTGCCTCTCCAACAAGAGTAAGTATCGATTTGCTCTACTTAAAGAAACCACCACAATCATTCTTCTCAGAAGAAATTAGCCTTAAAGAAGGGAACAGACAGAATCTAGTAAAATAAGAAATCAGTCATCTCACTTTCAGGAGGGGAAGATTGGCCTTTAGTCTCCCTAGTAATTTTACAAAATGGAATCTTAGACTGTTGGAAAATGTATTATGAGATAATAGCTTCTTTGTTAGAGTAAAACTTTGAAACCTCAAAACAGAATCTGAAAACTGTATTCTTCTTTTGATTTGTCTAAGGGCCCTTCCTGTGGTTTGGAAAAAACAATGCGGTCATATTCATTTCATATGAGATAAGCACACTATGAATACAGCTTTAGTGACATGGCTGCTTTAAACAATTTCAGACAGATCCCATATCTTCATGCTCTGGAGAATATATGGGATCAGTATATAGTATATATAAATATAGAGACATTATAGAATATGTAGGAAGTTAACACCCACCCCTCTTCTAGAAAAATGAAATATCTTGGGAAATATTAAAAAGGCAAAATATTTCTTCTAAAAAGAATAGAAACTCAGAAGCAGAAACTCACCTCAGAAGTAGACGCTCACCCCCAGCTTTGTTAATGGGTGGGCCATTAAGGCCTGGGCCAGAATACTTTACATAACAAAGATCTCCAGGTANAGAATACTTTACATAACAAAGATCTCCAGGTAAAGCTATAGCAAATGCCAAAAGCCCTTTTCAATCATCATCATCCAGCCAGGCTCAACCAAGCCTGGAACTCAGGACAGCCTAAAGAGTTGCACCACATGGCCTCATGGAAGTCTGGCAACTAATCAGAATACAAGCTCCAATTCAAATCCCAACAAAGGTTATAAAACCCCGGCACTCTCAACACCTCAGCCCTTTCTTGATCTCTTCCTCCACCTTGGAGCATGTGATCATCCTTTCTTTTCACTCTGGAGCTCCAGACCATGTGTTCCTGTCCACCATTAAATCTTCCAAACAACCTCCATGTTCCCAGTGTATTTTTTCCCACTTGGAACTGAACCCAGAAGGATATTTCTTCCAACAAATATAGATACCATACATCATTAAGCCACTAAACTTGTATAAAAGTTTTCCGAAGAACAATAGCCACTATACATAATATGCCTTAGGAGCCATAATGACATCATGTGCTTCATATGTTCACACAACTGTTACATAATATATCAGATGGTATCAAATCATTTTGATGTCCAAGTGACCACCTGGATTTTATCTATTGACACTGTATACATTATTTGTGTCATATTTATATATTTCTTGCTTTATAATCCAGAAGCAAAGCAACATTCATGTCAACTCTACAATGACATAATGGCACATATTATGTCACTTGTTCCCCCTTGCCTTACTTTTAGGCAGCTGGAATGACACAACAAAATGTTTGTGAGTTAATGTAAACTATGAATGCAGTTAGCATGATAATGATTCAGTGTGACATGTAGAATGAACAATGACCGATATAAATCCGAGATTAAGCAAACTATGTATTAGTGGATTGTGTAAATAAAGCTTTAGGGTGGTTTCACATGGACAGTTAGATTTCCTCTTAAAGAAAATTATTTTATTTCTTTATCTCCATATTTCTTTATGCCCATCTCACTCTCAGAGTGACTTTCTTCTCACAGTGAGAATTAAACCTCTACTTAATCTAGAGCAAGGCTGTCAAACTCGCACCCTGTGGGCCAGATGCGTCATGTGCTGGCCACACTGACATCCAGTTTAGTGAAGGAGAAAAAAAATCATATGTCACATGAAGACACCATGATGACATGAGTTTGATACTCCTGATCTAAAGACTCTCTAGTTAAAGCAAGGATTGGAAGCAACAAGCCAAATCCTGTTTAGGACAGGAACTTTCAGGTTTTATACTACAATCCAGGATACCCAGATGAACCACTCACAGATGGGACATTTTCCACTGATGTCTCTCTGCAAATGATGGGTAAGAGATTGGACGTCACTTGAGACTTTCAGGCATTCCTATCCTAATAGTTCAATAAAACTGATTAGAAATGGAATTCACTTTTAAATTGAATTAACCAAATGAAGGAAAGATAGGCAATATGTTGCCATCCAGATGTTTGGGACAGTAGCTTTCACAGACACCACCATTGTCCATATTGGTTGGGGTTAATGGTAGCTGAAATCCAAAATAATGGGAGCCTCAATTTGAGAGCATCCACTGTCTTTTTAAAGTAACTGAAATAAATAATCCCATTCAAAATCAGGTGTATTAATCCTCTTTGTCTTCTTATACATTGACTAAATGCTAATGATCCTGAGAGAGGCATGTTTTACCTTTATGGCTTTTCATTCTCCTGAACAATCTTGTGTTCCAAGATTTCCAGCTCATGTGTATGCCCCTCACGTTTTCTTTTTAAATAAAGTTCTTCAGAATGACATGCTTGTACAGTCTGGAGTTTTACCAGACTAAGTTTCATTGATCTTTTAGTCAGCCTTTGTTTATCGAGAACATGATATTCTGGACAGTTGGGAAAGGAAGTAGAAAGAGCCATAAATGTGAAGGTACATTTATTTGTACAACTATCCTAAAGGGAGAATCCAAGAAATGCAGGAATAGAATTGGGGATGGGGAGAGGGTAAGAAGCAAAAGAAAAACATTTAAGCCAGTTCCAGCTCTCTCCTCTATGGATCTAAAACAATGGCTTACTTTCAAAAATGTATCTCAGCACACCTAAGGCTAATAACATCTGACACATAGGACAGAAGAGAAATTCAAATAAATAGGACCTAATAATATTATTTAACAATAATTATTATGAGTCCGAATCTCTGTTCCAAGATTATAAACATTTTAAAAATCTCTTTGGAATTATTTCTGTATTATGGTGCTTTGACATTGAGTTGTGAGCAACTTCAATACTTCATTTTTTTCTGCTAATGTGTCGTGCTTGTCAATTTTCATCCTTCCCTTATAAACAAGCTTTTTCTCTCTTTTCAGTTCAACATTTCCTATTCCAATGTTGATACTGTGGACTTACCAAGGAACATTTAAAGTTGCCACTGTTCCAGAAGGTGATAGAAAATTGTTAACAGCTCCAGAGGCATAACAGAAAATAAAAATGGCAGCTGTCTGATTATTTGTCAGTGTAAGCTAGTAAAGAGATTGATAGTGGGCAGTGCCAGAATTTAGCATCCTTCCTGATGTCAGATGTACCCCCAAAAAACAATAATATATCACTGTGAGGATTGTTCCTTTGAGCTGATATGGAAATTTAACCTTTATGACTTGTAAATTATCATTGATAGTTTACTATTAAATATAAACAAGATCAGTATAAATTGTTTGACAAGCCATAGATAAAATAAACCATGGCTTATCACAGAGGAGCTCAACTTGAGATCCTGAAAGCCTTGACTGCAGCTCTTAATTTCAAATTTTGAATTTGAATACACATAACATGAAATCAAATTTGTTTTCAGTTCCAGAATTGCCCGCTAGTTTTTGAAGTGCAATCTCCTGTACACATTTAAATGTCAAGTGTAACTAAACAGCCAGAAAGTTTGTCTTGCAAGAATACAATTATAGTTCAACCAGAAGCTTTCAAAGAAGCTGCAGCTAACACTAACATAAATGCCCAACTCTTGACCAGTAAAAGCTGGCATGGTGAGATAACACTGTTTTGGGTGAGTTGTATTGGTTAACTGATGGACTTCCAGCTCCAATTCAAGGTTTAGGTTATGATCTGTAAATATTTTATTCACTTGGATCTTCAAAATTTTGGGAGCTGCTTGCTCTGAGTAGATTCTACCTGTTCAGTACCTGAAGATCAAGAAGGAATGCTGTGAATTTTTCCCCTAATCAAAATGGTAAATGACATGGGGTTTCTCAGTCATAACTCTACTCTCCCTTGAAGCAGAATAGCTTCAGAAGGCTTTTCCAGAGACTGTTTTAAGAACAGTGTATGTCAGGACCCCTGACAATTCATGGAGTTAACAAAGAGAGATGAGGTGAGGCAGCAGACACATCGGGAAAACGAATAAACAAACTGTACTTCAATTGATAATTTGTTCAGTTGAAAGCGTTCTCCATATCCTGTTCAGATAAACTGATATTTGACAAAATGTTCCTCTGTCTTCAGAGGTTGTTCTCTTAAGTAGGTACAAAGTTGACTTTTAGGAACATCCCTCCCAGTTTTAGCAGGTAGTCACTGTCAAGTTGGTGTGTTTTTCAGAGTTTGTCTCCAGTGAGCTGTGGTCAGTGGCAGATTATTAATACATGGCTTCTTATTGGAAAGTGAGGCAACCTGTTGGGAAAAGGTCAGCTTCCACTTGCAGTGCCTCTAAAGCATAGCGGTACATTAACACATGAATAGACCATGGGAACACTTCCTTGCTTTTCATGACTTTTCCCCCTAGTTTAATCACAGATTCCTCTCATGCAGGTGCAGATTGCAACAAGTCCTTCTTTCTCCATTTTGCAAGGCATGTTTGAGCCTACAACTCCCTAGATACAAAGTTACAAGGGTAGTAATCCATGTGGTGATAAATTAGAGATGTAAGATAAGCTTGCCATGGAACATTCTGAGAATGAATTCAAATGTCTGTTCTCAATCAGCCCACAGTGAGATGAGTGCTAGCAGCAACAGTGCCTGATGAAAATTCATGTTCTACCTTCCAAACAATCCAATTTGGTTTTGTTTTTTTCAGAACTATGAAGTGCTGGTGAGCTTTCCTGGGAGATGTTCAACCGGCCCCCATGCTGTCTTCTTTCATGTTGTGCACTGTTCAGCTGTTCACTTAGACAGTTATGGGATAAATACTACTCTAGAATAAGTCTATTTTGCTTCTCTGCTTTTTTAAAAAAATGAACTTCACTTTGTTCTTCTTCTGATGTTGGCAATCATTGTTGCTTTTATATTTGCTGAAGTTATCTAAGATTGTTTAAATACTGTTGTCCTGTAAAGCCTTATGAGCAATTCTGTGAGGAAAATCAGTATGGAAATAAAATATTTTAAAAAATACAAATAAAAAACATTTTTCCTGTAAATTTGCTTCATGCATTTATACCCACATGGGACCCCTTCATTAAGAGGTAGTTCCTCCTGAAATACTTCCCAGAATAAACATGTGACAAAAGAGCAAATATCTCTGGCAACGTTTCACCAAGTAGTAACCAATAATTAAGAGTTTGATTTGCAATTCAACAACTGTGTCAGAATGAACAGTGAAATAAATCTAAACCAACTTGTTAATCAAATGTTCTACAAAGCTAGAAACATCTTTCCTTTTGTAGATTTGTGAAATATCAGAATAACAGAGTTGAAATCAAACACTGAATTGCTAACTAAGGCATGCAAAACCTTTTCCAGACCAATTCTTTAATACAGCTTGTCCACCTGGAACCCACACTGTATATAGGTCTTTAACATGATTGAGCAAGTTCAGAGGTATTTCTCAAGAAGAGTACTCCACTCCTCTACTCACAGTAGAATTCCCTATTCATTCCTTCAGGCTTGAAATTTTGGGCTTGGACAATCTGGAACTGTGTCGTCTGCGGTCCGATCTAAGCATAGTACACAAAATTGTCTGCTACAATGTCTTGCCTGTCAATGACCTCTTCAGCTTCAACCATAATAATACACTGGCAAATAATTGATACAAAATCAAGGTAAACTGCTCCAACCTTGATTGCAGAAAATACAACTTCAACATCAGAGTGATCAAAACCTGGAATGCTCTATCTGACTCCGTTGTTACAGTCTCAACCCCTCACAGCTTCAATCTCAAACTGTCTACCATGGACCTCATCCCATTCTAAAGATGTCTTGAAAGGGGGCACGCATAAGTAGCAATGATGATGTTACCTAGTTAGGGTAATGAAATGTCTGCAAGAAAACAACCAAGCTCAGAGATCATCAAGGATCCCATAGCTGTCTTCCACCTCCTCCTCCTCCTCCTCCTCCACCTCCACCTCCACCTCCACCTCCTCCTCCTCTCCACACACCCTACTCTTTTAGCATTGATAAGCAGGGGGTAGGCTGCTACCGGTTTGCACTGGTTCTGGCAGAGAACTGGTTGCTAATTGGATTTGAAGGCCACCCCTGCTGATGAGGTAACCTAAAAGGGCAATAAATTTCTATAAGAAAACAACTCGGGCCACTGAGAATCCCTCTTTTCAACCCTGAGCTACAAATATTTATACCCTTTATTGGTACCTCTACAGTCCTTCCTCATTTTGTTCCAGAAAGCCTGTTTACAGAGACAAGGATGAATTGGCACAGGTTATGGCGTCAGCTCCTGATAATGGATTGCAGGAGAGTATTTTCTACATTTCTCATACAATCATATAAAAACCCTTTGTCCTGGTTGAAGGTGATAATGATGTAATCCACACATATTTGGAAAGGATCTATCAACAGCCAAAAATCAATTGCCAGTTTACACCTAGGCCAGCTTCTGTCTATTTTTTTTTTAATTTTAACAAATAAATCACCTTGGATGGCCTGAAAGAAAATGGTACGTAACAACATTGAACAAATGTTTTCCCTAGTTTTGTTTCCATTCCCAAGCAACCATATGGAGTATAAAAGTGTGCCAAAATCAGCTTCATTATTCCACATAAACTTTTTCTTCCATAGACAGAAATGTCTCTTTTTCCAGCTCATTTTCTGGATCATTAAGAATATCTTTCCATTCTCTTTTTGCTTACTTCTTTGTTTTGTTTACTTTATTACTGGTCATATTTGCTGATATTTTTCTTTTGACATGACAACACCATCTTCCACATTTTAAGTACGTAGGAGAAAGAATGCAAATTATAATATTTCTCCCAGAAATCTGATTATAATGCAGCCCAAACCAAGAAATACTCTACTTTTTCAAACAAGATGCCAGAGTCAATAAACTCTTAATCTCTTACCTTGATTATTAGGAGAGGAATAAACATGACTAAGCTTTCAACAATTCTATAATATTGCATGAAAGATAAAGGAAAAGTAGAGGTTTGATGTCTGAATAATTATGTTCTCTTTCTCTTGTTAACATTTTTTTTGTGACCACAGATAGTGGTGACAATCGTATTTCTTCATTTTGGTCCATGTTTGAATGAGAAAATATAGAATATGTTATCTTTTGTAGTGAATAAAGAGCTTTGAAATGCAGAGATTTACTGATGCTTAAGAAAATGAAAGTTTCATAAGGATGGCAAGAGAGGTTTGATTTCAAAATGTAATGAGAGAAGAAAAGCTCATAGCAGGTGGAACTGACAGATGAATTAGCTCTTTAGAGTCTATTTTGAAGGGTTGATCAAAGTGAATTGGACCACAGAGTTCTGAAGTGTGCTTGCTATCTAAATCTCTATAGGATTCTGACATGAGTAACACAATCTATATGAGGAGAAACTTTACTCTTTGGAAACATTCTTGCACTATCATTTATAGAGTGGATGCCAAAACATTTAAAAATGTTGTCTAAAAATGTTATACTGAAACAAATGTGTGTGATTCCCAATTTGTCTTCATTGTCATGGAAACTTCCTCTTTATTCTTTTACTTTAATAAATTTATATACCCTTCATCTCAGCAAAAGGTGTTTCTGGGCAGCTTAAAGGTAAAGGTAAATGTTTCCCTCACACATACATGCTAGTTGTTTCTGGCTCTAGAGGGTGGTGCTCATTTCCATTACAAAGCCAAAGAGCCACTGATGTCCAAAGACGTCTCTGTGGTCATGTGGCTGGCATGACTAAATGCTGAAGGCGCAGGGAATGCTGTTCCCTTCCCACCAAAGTGGTCCCTATTTTTCTACTTGCATTTTTACATGCTTTTGAACTGCCAGATGTGGCAGAAGCTGGGACAAGTAATGGGAGCTCACTCCGTTATGCGGTGCTAGGGATTCTAACCGCCGAACTGCTAACCTTTCTGATCGACAAACTCAGTGTCTTAGCCACTGAGTCACCACTTCCCCTGGGAAGCTTACAACCCAGTAAAAACAAGGAGATCAATTATTAAAATATTAAAATAATACATATCAATGTTAATATTGACTTAAAATTAATGAAGATGGCAAGGAAGAGAGCAACATGCACACGGAGTGGTGGTGGAGATATCTCAGTCCATTAACCAGCTCCAGTATGACATGTTCTCATGGGGTCCCCAGAACAATTGGCAGAGACATATTTTGAAGCTGAAAGCCAAAAGGATGGATATAGATCACACCTGGGGGGTCACAAATTCACCAGAGGGCAGGAGCCATGACAGAAAAGCTCTTCTCCTGGACCCTACCAGCCTGGACCCTTCCTTGTTTGCAGAATGCCCATTGTGCCAGCACAAGTGGGACAAGCCAATTCTCAGATGGTTCCTCAGATAACCTGGATTCTTTACTTATAAACCCGAAGTGTACATGCTTCTTGGACTTTAGTTACCTTTGTTGTACCCTTTTTTTGGCTTCAGCTGGTGCCTAATACAATGAGTGATGAGTTGAATGTATTAAAGAAATGAAGAACAGCAGCCTCTCTGCTGTATTGTTTGCTCTCTTATTGTTAAATAATTAGTTACTTTCTGCTTGTACTGCAGCCAGATCTCCTGAAGAGCACTATTTAACATCCTGATACCTTTAACCTTGCCTGTCTTGATCCTGCCTCCTTTTCATCACTTTAGCTGCTGTGACCTTGAACACATGCTCTGGTTTTCAGAAATTGGAACTGGTAGGGAAGAGGTGAAATGACAGTGCACGCGGGCTGGTTAACCAAGCTTTTCGGTTTGAAGCTCATGACAACAACCCCCTCATTTGGCTCACTTTTGTTCTTGTCTCAATAGCTTAAGAAAAAGGACATGGAGCGAAGAATGGGAAGTTGACTTCAAATCCAGCAAAATCAAAGGCTTAAATAAAATTATTTTCTTCCTTTCTTGGATTGAGGGTGGAAGTGGAGGTGGGAGTATAAATAAAGGTTACATTGTAAATGAAAGTAGAACCTGATATATTTTGCTGAAAGCATATTCATTTATCCAGACAAAGCAGACATACAAACAAAGTATTTTAGCATCCTAGTGTCTAGACGTTGCAGGAAATGTTAATAATTGGAAAAATATTTTAATGGGCCTCTTTCCTCCTGAAATGAACTGAAAATATGAGGATTGCTAGGATTAAAAATTGTAGCCATCACATTACTTGAATTAGATGCAATGATGTCCAGTTTGAGGAAGGGAATAAATGTATCTGAAGTTACAAGAAAGCATGCTTCCAAAAGTTATGCCTGGCTAAATATCTAAATTAAATTAACATTTCATAAAGTGGAAGTCTTGTATGACTGTGAAAATTGGATCACAAGGAAGGCTGAGTGCCAAAGATTTGAGGCCTTTGAACTATGGTGCTGGAGAAGACTCCTGCGAGTCCCTTGGACTGCAAGGTGCAGTCCCAGAGGAGATCAACCTTGACTGCTCTTTAGAAGGCCAGATCCTGAAAATGAAACTGAAATACTTTGGCCACCTAATGAGAAGGAAGGACTCACTGGAGAAGAGCCTAAGG